>BGPR01005686.1:70639-90333 GCA_013235015.1 Araneus ventricosus
TTGGCTAATATACATCACAGTAAGATGGCGTAGCACGGTGCGCCACACTATCCTCCCTCCGAAAGAGGGTGGGGGAAACAACACATTCTTGGTATGCACCTGTTGAGAGTTTAATTGACGCTGGCACTGCGTTCCTATATTTAAAAAAAAAATTGCAGAAGTATGAAAACTAAGTTCGCAAAAAAGAGATTTTCATAATTTGTTGTTCGTAAATGCGAGCGAAAAATTACATTATGTCTATGGGAGTGTATTCGGGACCACTCGCTAGTTCGTAAAATCGTAAGTGTTCGTTAAAAAGAGGTTCGTAAAAACGAACGTATACTGTATTATCTTGTCATGGCATATCTTCACGTGACAAATTTGCGGCTAAACTCCTGTAAAGTAACATAGTCTAATCCCCAGGTAGCCCAACCTGTGACCCGAATTGTATAATATTGTTCAATATTGTATAATATTATAGGATATTGCTCAATATCGAACATTATTGTATAATATATTTGTGCTCTACTGCGGTCGTACCACCCTCCTTGCAAAACAAGTTTGCCGGAAGTTGACACGGGAAACTTGACAACATGACACAATGACGAAGCAAAAACTCCATTCTTCTCTGCTAGAGTCTCAATCGGTATTGTGGATAGCATAACCGCTTACGCACTCGCTGATCGTGGGTTCGGATCGCGCTCTCTTCTACATGCCCTCGGATGGTAAAAGTAAGTTCCTTTAAAAAATAACTCAGTATGCGGTCAGGAGAAGAGGGAGGAAAAAAGGGTTGCAACCCCACCTTCTTAGTACGCGATAATAAAAGAGTGTGGAAAAAGGGTCACCCTTCTGTAGGAAGGCAACCCAACGTCCTATTCCGCGATAATAAAAAAAAGGGGGAAAGAGGGATCCCTTAGTAGATAAGGCTTTGAAGAAGGAGGGGGGGGCAATGATATATCCCTGACGGGAAGCTATTTTTTTCTACTCGTTTGCAAAATGAACTTGCACGACAAGATTGACGCATGGTGACTTCGTCGTTTGCGATAACTTGTTGCAAGCTTGTTATGAACTTGCGGTCTTGCCGTGTCAAACATGCTGCAACTTTGCTGCAAATTAAAATTGCTACATGGGAAATTATATAAAAGGGTGAGGATAGATAAAAGAGAAACGGCAGTTTTGAAAGTTGACCTTAAACACCTTTGACAATTGTTCTGATTTGGTTGTTGACTAATATATTCAACTTTCATGTGAATTAGACTTAAGAGTTTTATTCTTTTTAATTTAGAGTTCTGTGTAGTAAATGTTGGTTTCTTTTGAATAAACATATTATAAAAACAAGAAAAAAAATGGCGATGCATTGTAAATTAAGCGTAAGAAACGAGAGATTTCAATGATTAAATTGCTATAATATTAAATACAAGAAAGTTCTGTAGCAAATATCTAGTAAACACCATTCGAAAACAAAAAGTAGAACGAGAACTATAAATTAAAGTGAGAGAGAAAGTCTCGTAAAAATCAGCATTGAAGTAAGCTTCCTGCTGAAGGAATGAAACGTAAATGTTTTCATTCATCATGTGACTTTGACGTCAATGAATAGATTTTTTTTTCGTTTGAATCGAAAAATAGTTTGCTCATGACCGTCACTATAATAAAGAAATGTACAACTCAACTTAAATAATAATTTCTTCCGTTCTCACGCAGACGGTTTCGCATTTTCGTGTATTGAAAATGGATTGGCAAGGTTTGTTTATAATTGATTTTTTTCTTCAAGTAACTAACTTTTATGTTGTTTAACTTAATCATTTAGTGTAAATGTAACATTAGTATATAGAGATGATTCAAATTACAGGGTTTCTCACCTACAAAATCAAGTTTTACTATGATCGTATATTTTTCTCATAACTGTTTACTGATTCATTTGAAATCAAACTGTTTATTTACAATAGATTACTTTGTGACTTTATAACTAATTAGTGTACTGTTTAAAAAAATGGCGAAAATATACCTTTTTAAATTATTGAATTTCTGAAAGTTTGAAATTCAATCCGGTATTGCGTGGACTTTATAAAAGAGAAACCATTCCACGTTGGTTACCAATTAGTAAATATCCCAAAAAAAACCTATTGAAAATAAATTCTATCATACATTATTTTGAAACTATAATTGTACTTATAAAAAGTGTTTTCTAATGTGTGTGAAGTAAGAAACAAATTTTTTCTGGTTTCATTATATATGTGGGTTTACTAAATGTAAAAGTTCAATTTTTTCTCTCTTTTATGGTACATAAATAACATATCTTTAGAGGAAAAAATATACCTCTATTTTGAATTTTTAAAATTATTCTAATTAAAGTCAAACACTTGGGAACTATGATTGTAGTTCATGTAACTCAAAAAAGATTAAGTAAGAAAAAAAAATTTGAAAGATATATGAGTTTTTGTGAGGTTTATGTTTGATAGTTTCTCAGATCCTACCGAAAGCAATAAAAGGAATAGGTATTTCCTGAAACCAGACTGAACTGAGAAACTGCACAATGAAGTCATTAAACAGAAAGGCATGTTGTTTCTGTGTTAAAAATTAGATATTAGAATTCTGAATTAGCATCAGTCTTAGGTTAAAATATAAAAGCCAGTGCATTGGCTTCTCCAAGGCCTGTCAAGTCATCCTAATTAATGTCTTACGTTAAAAATCTCTTGTTTCCTGGAATTGTGTTGGTGATAGGTTGAATTAGCCTCACTTAAGGAAACAGATGCACGAGTCTTTACCGATTTAACACATGAAATAGTATTAAGGCAACGAAAATCATTTTTTTAGACAAAAAAAATAAAAAAATGTAAAAGAAGTGAAAAGAAAAGTACATACTGAAATTTACTTGACAAGAATAGATTATGGGTTTCTGAAATGCTCCATAAATGAAAAATTCATTATTTAGCCTGATACAAATTAACTGATGTGTTGTTACAAATATATAAGTTTCAGACTTTGAATTTTCTGATATGAATTATGGATAGTGTATAAAAATACTGAATATGTTTTGAAGAGATTCATTTTTGCCCTTTCTTTTTTTTTTCTTCTTCTAAATGAAAAGTTAAACAAATATTGTGTTTAATGTCATTTAATTTTGATATAAACTGTTGAGAATTGGAAGTGGCCTATTCTCTCTTTAATATTTATTATAATTTCATTTTAATATGTTTGATTATTCATTAAGCATATAATGATTTTTGCTACCATATATGAAAGTATATATATCGGTGCTCAAAAAAGGCATTAATGAATGTTTTTTTAAAAATTTCTTCCTAATTGAAGAAATGTTTAGATTTAAATTTTTTTCTAACTGTTTAACATAATGGTATAAGACATTGGTATTTTAAACAAATGATTCTTGTTTTCTCATACAAAATTGTAAGAAAATCTTTGCTTATGGTGAAAACATAAGCAAAATCCTGACTGTAGATCCTATTGATAAATTCATCGTTCTTTTTCCTTTCTATTTGTTTATGAATTACTTCAGCATAACATGTTTACAAATATATGAAATATTTATTTATTATATATATCTTACAAGTGCTAACATACCTTGAAAGCTCTTCTCCTCTCCCAATTTCTATGTAGATACTACTAGCAATTATAAATTTTATCCCTTTAAGACCGAACCTGTACGATCTTGCGGGTTAGACTTTAGCTTATATTTCTGTTCCTGGTTAGTTATATGCAGTAAATGCTGGAAGAAATGAATTTTCTTGTTTCCAGAATCTCTATAGATATATTTTTCTCATTGGCTAGCAGATACCTTCCATTTTTGAATTGTAGTCTACGTTTAAACCATTGGTTAAAAAATATGTCCGGTCTTAAAGGGGTTATATTTGTGACACACAGATTTAAAAATATTTTTATTTTTCCACTCTTGAACTGTATTTTTTTGATATTGGAGTTTTGTGATAGAATATTCTCTTATTACTTGAAATATAGAAATATGGTAATGACTATTGAAATTTGAAAATTTCTTTTTAATCTATTAATCTATTTTAAAAAAATCAAAACTTGAATATTTTGCATAACATTTTAATAATCACTCGCATATATTAATAATCACATACATATAATTAATCCCTTAGTATTCCATTTCAAATTAATTCTCATCTCATATAACAGATATTTGATTTTTTTATTTAATAGATGTTTATTATTCAAACTTTACTATATAGAATTGAGTCATTGTAAGATTTTCAGTCATAGCGCAACTTATATGGAAATTTATATTAAACAATATAAAACAAATAGATAATTACCTTAATGTCTGAAATTTTTTAATATGTTTTCAAGTATGAATTTAATGTAATGTTTAAAAACTTTCCATATATCATTTAATTTTTGAAAAAAATCAAATCTAGGGAGGTTTTTTTTAATGTCGGTTATACTTCATCTAATTTTTAAAAATATACTATTGAGGTTCTGTCCCCTTGCCATGGCCCGACACACCCTGGCTACTGGCATTTTGCAGCAGCTGGACTTGAGCTTATAATTTAAAAATGCAATAAAATTGTGAAATGTCAACAATGTTAGTTTAAAATAGATATAAATGAAAGTGAATTAAATCCTATATTCATAGGAATCAAAATAAGCCCAGTATGATCATTTCATACAAAAACATAACTGATTTCCGCTCATCTTTTATTTAAATAGAGTAGATATTCTTTTGAGTGTGATTGTACCAATTTGAAATGACTTTGTACACTATAGTATTCTATGTAAATATGTAACAGTTCTAAAATTATTATTACTTCAACTGTGTTTTCTGGGAATAAGGGAAAATTTTGTTTATTTTATATTAAATATATTTTATTTTTCATTGCTTCATTAAAATATGTTTAATTGCATTATTACAGAAGCTCGAGACACATTGAGGCAATGGCGAGAAGACAATATGAGGAATTCAGAAGAAGTAATTGAAATTTGGCAGGATATATTATCAAACTATACTCATAAAGTTGGGGATGAAAGTAAGTTTCTTATAATTTTACAACTGACCATGTTCTGTTAATGGTTCTTAGTCTGTTTTCTTCTGAAACTAAAAAAAAAAATCACTTTTATCCCTTGTTTGTCTATGGTGTATTCTGTAATTCCTGTTGAATTTCATCTGTTCAAACAAATTTAAATGTTAATATTCCAAATACTATAATAAATAATGTCCCCCGTTTGTATGAACTTGTAGTTCTGAAGAAATGCTTGATAGTAGAAAAGAAGTTTTTGTTTTTTTATTTAGAAGTCATTTCATATATGTTAGCTACTTCTTCCAAATACATGGGACTGATATATCCTCGATCTGTATTTCAAAGATATTATGTTAAAAGCATTTGTAGACTTTTGATGGATATAAATATCATATTAGATTATTTATATTTATGAGTCGTGTTACAAGAATTATTTTCCACTTCTGTGTGCTTTTAATAACAAATTAATATGTGCAATCACAAATTTGTTATATCGAAAAAACCCTGTACCTGACAGTGAATCAGAAATTCCAGGATATGCAAAAATATATAAATCTGAATGAAAAATAAAACAATTTTCACTCTTAGTATTTCATTTCTTACAGCAAATGTGATTACCAAATTTAAATAGGTTTTATATATTGCAACAGATTCTACCTCTTGTTATGAAACCTTGAATTTTGCACTTGAAACAATAGAAAAATCCCCATTGCATGCCGAATGTAAAGATAATGTATAATTGATGTTTATACAGTCGACGCTTGTTATAACGACCACACATTATAAAGATCATTCCATTATAACGACCAGTGATAAAATCCCAACTGTGTTTCCCTATGCACCCTATGTTATTTTACTTCCGGTATAACGACCCTCCAGTGTCGTCTAATCCCAATACAACGTCCGAATTCAGTGGACACTCTTCACAGTATTTTTCCAAAATTCCTTTATTTTCTACTTTAAAATCTATTTTCAATTGATAAAATTTTATTTTGAATACCAATGATAAAAAATAATTTGAGTATTTAGTTGGAATCGCTTTAAAAATAGCCTATTTTTACGGAACTGCTGAGCGTGCATGTGTACATTTTTTAATTATATCCACTACAACGACCACTCGTTATAAAGATCTTTTGCTGTGGGACGCAGAGGGTCGTTATAACGAACGTCAACTGTATATGTTAGTTAGTCTTATAAATAAATTTATGACATAAAAGCAAAATCTGTAGTTGTGTTAGTTTTAATAACATTCTAAAGCAAAAAAAAAAAAAAAGGCAGACGAATTTCTTAAAATTCATGATGTTATAAATCTAAAATTATATCCAACTGTATTCATAACAATAATAATATTTAAAAAAAATTAAGGGTGTTTTTGTACAGAATGGGAAGGCAGTAAAATTGAAATGCATGAAAGTAAAATCATCTCTTTTCTACCTCTTTTGAAATTTTTTACTGTAGTTAATGATACGAGCAAATGTTCTAAGTTGAAACAAATGGATTATTTTGTAGGGAAAGTTTTATTAAGTTGTTCACATTATATTATTATACAAGCAGTGCCCGCACAGCAATGCCTGTAGCATCATGACTTTAAAAAAATGGCCACAATGACATTAAATAAAGTTTGGGAAACAAAAATATACATTATTGATTTTGTGCGTTTATTTTTCTTCGCACTAATGACATTTGAACTGTCGGAAAACAGTTCCGAGTACTTTAACCGAGAACAATATTAAAAAAACTACAATGTGAAATCCAATAGACAGCAAGCAAAATTTGCTAGACAAGGAAATATATTTTAAGATGCTGCTGCACATTCTGTAAATATATCATTCGTAACTATGTCTAAATGACGTCGCTTAGAATCAACTACGCCAGCCAATGATATTGGTAGATTTCCTGCTTTTGGTAAAAAATGACCTTGGATGAAACAGAGCTTTTTCCTCGTGATTCTTTCTTCCTTGTTCAAAAAAAAAATCTCTGACCACCATCAAGAATAATATTAATTAAAAATCAGTGAACAAAGGTATTTTAAATGTTCTTGTTTTAAATGAGAGAGAAATGTTCTGGTTATTACCTCTAAAAAATTCAAAAAGATAATGTTATTAGAATGTCAGATGCAGAGACTTTAATATAAAAATTGAAAACTTTTTAGCAAAACTGACTATTATTTAAAAATTGCCAAAATTCAGTAAATTATGTAACAAATTGAAAACAAACTTCATTGGAATGAAAATTGTTTGTTCTTTCCGATGGTGTATCTATTTTCTTCCTATGATTATCAAAAACGATACTATTGAGATATTAGCACGAAACATCACCCAGTACCTGACAAAATATTAAATAAAAAATTTTCTAGATTAACTTTTAAAATTTCAGCTTCAAGGTGCATTGAGTCACCATTATGATTACCTGTGTGCCATATTTCATGACTGTAAGTGCGATGGATTCTTCTGAATATTGCATGCACAGACACACACAAACACTTTTTTTAATATAAGTATAGAAGTAAAGTTTTATTTTTCCGTTCGTCATTATGGGGTTAAACTACTGCATTTTTAAAAATTTATTATCATTATTTATTAATTTTTTTGAATTATATGTCCATCATAATTTTTAAAGATACTAGGAGTTTTTGCCATTGTAGTACATATAAAAAAACTTGTGCAAAGAAATATTGTTTTTAATTTCTTTTAATATCTTTTAGAATGGTTAATCTATGAACAAGTGTGCCTGGCAGCATTAGATTGTCATCGCTTAGATATAGCTCAGGTAAATTAACCATTAATGCTATTTTGAAGTAATGTGCATTGCAATTTTCAGCTTGTGTAATACTTTCTAGCAACTAAAACTTGCATCGCCTGTTAAAACAATGCACTTATTTTCCCCTCTCTAAATTTTGATTTCTAAATTTTGTCAATTTTTTCTTAGAGTTGCTTTACAGATTGATTAAAACAAAGGTGCTAATCAAATCCATTCATGCCTTTCTGGAATTACAAATAAATTTTTGCAAATTTTAAATCACAAAAATTCCTTTGTATTTTTATTTATTTTTTACCTGCTGTTACAAATTATATCTGTTATTCTTGTTGCTGTACGTGTTACCAGTTACGTCTGAGATGCAATTATTTAAGATTTTTTAAAAATATATTTTTGTAACATTTGCTTGATTGGGACTTGATGATTTTATGCAATTAAAGACTTAAAAGTACCAATTGTTAGTCACATCTTATAATTGCAATTTGATTTTGAAAACCTGTTGTTTAATTTAAATTAGTAAGTATAAGTATATTAGTAGTATTTGAAGTTCAATTACCTGTCTCAATTTAAAAAATGCTTGGAACTGTTTTTCACTGTAATTTGAAATAGCTCAAAATCATTTAATGTGTCTGGCTGAAGTGATAAATAAATAAATAGTGGAAGAACAGTATTCCTATTGAAATTGCAGCTGTTAATAACCAATAATGATCTCAAAAATCAGAAATTGGTACTGTTCTAGCTTCTCTCGTGAGTTATTTTGATTGTTTGTAGCTTTTTATTTCTTTCAAATCTTTGTTCGGGAGTGATTGTGTTTCATATTTATCTGGAATCTCAGATTTTTTACTTTTTCAAATCTGAAATTTTTTCAGAAATTTACTATCTCAAATTTTGATTTAGAACAAATATATAATTAATATATTATATCAAATATGTAATAAACATAAATTAGTGAAAATCCATTTGTTTTTAAAATATTCAGATATTCACATGCAGCACATTAACATTCTGAATTATTCGAATTTACTTGTATGTTGAATTTTTATACCATGCTAGTTTTCAGGATTTTTGAAATGGTCGCAGTCACCCCTGTTTGTTTATGTATATCTTTCTTCAATTATTTTCCAAGCCTATTCCATTTTTAATTGAAAACTCACGAATATCTGTTTCTTGTGTTTCCTGCTTTTGTAAATTCTTTTCTTAAATATTTGTTTTACTCTCTGGGTTTATAAGTGTTTCTGATGGTTTTATAATAAAAGTTGTCAAAGAAATAATTTAATTGGTCATGTGAATCCTTTAATTTGTATAAATATTTTTGAACTTTATGCTTGTTATATTTCTGTTCAGATCATACAGCACTTTTTATTTTTCTTCTTCTGATTATCCAGCTAGGTCAATTAAAAGAGTAAATCGTGTGCTAATAGTGAAAGTATTATTAATAAAACAATTTCTTTTTCATGGAATGGAAACTATTACATAATTTATAAGTTTTCTTGACATTTAATGAAGATAATATTGATATATACTCTTCATAAAAAAATTTTAACATTGTTCATTTATGACCCCAGAGTTTCACTAAATTTAATAAGTTTGTATATAATTTCTTGAGATTATTTAAGACTCTTTTGTCACTAATTCTGGTATCTTTTAAGTTGAATTATAAATTTTGGATGTAAACCCAATTAGTCATTAAATATCTGCCATTAAGATTTTGAAAATATCTGAAATTTTTATACTGCCAATTTTAATACTGAATAAAATGAATGACCATTTACCATTACCATTAAAATGTCTAGTATAATGTTACTGTGCTCATTATTACCATCTTTTAATTATAATATGTTATTATTAGTCATAACTAATTATAGTTTTTTTTCTATGATACTTGTACTTCAGCTACTTTTATTATTGTTTTTTTTTTGTCATTAGAAGAATATTTAACCTTGATTTCTTTACTAGTAAGTTATTGAAATGTGGTTTTATCTAACATAGTTTGATAATGAAATTTAACTAGCTAATGCTATTTTCACATGAACAGGAATGTCTAGAAGCATTAGACAAACAATTCCCTGGAAGCTTTAGAGTTCGGAAATTACGTGCAATGGAGTTTGAAGCTCTTGATAGGTATTATTCTTGTTTTGATTAAGATTTGATATTTAAGCTCTAAGTAGCAAAAACTCTCGTATGATTTTTTTTAAAATGTCGTACGAGTCATTTATTACTATTTGAGCTAGTTTCTACATTGCATTCTTATTTGATGAATTGTTCTGCCTTGTTTATTTAAATTTCATTTTGCCTGCTTAATAGTTACTTTGAATTATCTTCTGAGCAAATTTTTTGAATAGTTATCATGGTGCTTGTATCTATTCTTGCTTTAAACTGATTTTGTAATACAGTGCACTCCCGATTATCCGGGTAAATCAACAGGAGGGATCGCACGGACAATAGAAAAACACTGATAATCCGAAAACTCCTTTTTATTAAAGAAAAAATCAACATCAGCACGAAAATATAAAAATTACTTACATTTGCATGCTGTATAACATTAAGCTAGGAGTTTTCCTTTTAACATAGGCTGCTTAAAAAAAATCTGTAATGAGTTTTTGCTTCTGCAGTTTGTTCATCTCTTGTTGTATATCGACACATATTTTACGAACCACAGTAATGTCACCTTAATCAAATCCTTTTTGTCCCATATAATCTAGCCAAGTTTCCATAGATTGTAGAGCAGCAGAATGAGAAATTGTATTTACCTCATTTAGTACATCTTCTGCATCAGTACTAGCTGATTCTCCATTATCAAGTTTTTGAAGGATTTCTAATTTTTGTTTAACATTTAAAGTATTTCGTTTTTGTTCCACACCACTCATTTTGCATGAGCACTAAAAAATATCGTGCTAATAACTGACAATAAACAAGACGTAAAAACTAAAGGAACATGTGCGAAAGTGAAAGAAGACGAAGTTAAAGAATGATGTGTCAGGGAGAAGCATGTTCATACGAGAATGAGTTAGTAGGAAGTGGATGATTCATTTCTCAGAAAATTAGGGGTTGAACCAGTAGAGATTGCACGCGGAGGAAGAAAGAAAAAAATCTATTCTTTAGCCTCCACCATCACTGCTCACTAGTTTCGCGGAATGAATCTCTCTTATCGAACATCAACATCGATTTTACATGCATGATAAGCGTGAAAATGTTTATCTTTAAATTTTTTGTGAGTCCGGAATGAGCACGGATAAACCGCAAACCGGATAATCTGTGCACGGATAATAGAGAGTATACTGTATTTCAAATGCATAAATTGTTATATCTGAAAAATTGTGCTCTTCATTTTTATCATTTTATTCATCACAAATTTTAGTGGCAAAACTTGCATATTCATTTACTTTCAAAAACTTCCTAAAACAATTTTTAAAAAATATAATTATGAATTTAAAGGTCGTGTAGAAGAATTTTAGTTAATAAAGTTTTAAATGTACACATTTCTGTTTAATACTCAATAGTAGAGTGTGATTATAAATGAGGAAACTTGTTAGTTTCAAATATTTCATTGAATGATAGTAAACTATTATTAGAAACAAAAATTTATGTTTATTCATCATGCTAATTCTTCTTTAGCCTATATAATTTGCTTGCGGTTATGTGCATTTGAGGATTAACACATTAGACATGTGCATTAAACACTAACAAATAATATTCAGTCTTTTTTGTTTTGTTTAGAATATAGGAAATTCTATCAAGAAAGGGTTGGATAATGAAGTCAAAAATTTGCTTTTGATCATTTTTAATTCATATGCAGATATTTAATTAAACAAGTGATTGTCCTAGTTTTAATTTTTTATTGAAAATGTAAAGGATATGTTGATGAACAGCACATTTTTAGAGTTTTTTGAAGAGTAGAGTCTTTTCTGATTAAAAAAAAAATATATATCTGAGTGAATATGTTTGGGAGTATGATAATTTAACAGAGTATATAAAAATTCTTAGTTTTTACTTTTTCATAAATATGTTTATATAATTTTTAATTGTGAATTTATCGTATTCTTTTTCCCCTTTTAGGTACGATGATGCTTTAAAGCTATATGATAGTATTTTACAACATGATGAATCAAATTCTGTTATATATAAACGAAAAGTTGCAGTTTTAAAAGCCCAAAATAAAATTGCTGAAGCAGTGAAGGAATTAACAGATTATTTAAAAAAGTAATATATGTTATTTTATTTAAGTTAATAATTTTTTTATTAGTTAAAAACTTTATTGAAACATTTAATATGAAAAATAGTTATAATTTTTAATAATTAGTAGTTATTTATTAACTTTTGTATATTTTCCTCCTCTGTCCTTGCTATTCTGCAATTTAGTTATAGCATAAAAAGTCTGAATGAAATTAGTTGTTTATTCTGTGTAAATTAGTCTTGCAGAAAAGTTAATTGTGAAGTCTTTTGTGTAATTATTTGATCAAATAAATTTATTTTTGCCAGATGTAATTTAAAAATAGTAGGGATGTAACAAATATTTGGCTGAGTAAATTCAGGACAGTAATATTTTTAAAATATACTTTGAAATATATTTAACAAAAAATATTGCAGAATTACATTTCAGTACTTTTATTATAAAACAAATCTCTTAACATGTTCAGAATTTTAAATCGCATAGTACATAAGTGTATTTAATAATGGTATGTATTATTTATCATCGTGAAGCCTGAAATTATGCTGCAAGAACAATAATTTTTCAGCACTTTCAGGAAGAACTCTATTTCTTTTAGTTCATATATATTGCCAACTTCAGAAAATAAACGCTCACTATATACTGCTCCTGCTTGAAATGAAAGATATTTTCTTGTTAAATTTGCAAGTCTTGGAAATTTTTCTGCATTTCTTCCCCACCAATTAAGTGGATTCTTTATCGTAACTATTAGAAGTTCTTTATCAAAATTGTAATGTACTTCCAATAATTTTAATTTATCCACTAAATTTGTCATTGTTTGTGTTCTGCAATGATTCTTATTTCTGTGAAGCAATCCCAAAATGATGACAGTTTCTCAATTCTTATTGGAATTATTATATAAATTATTTCAAAAATAAATCAAGGTATTAACTATTTTTTAAATGTACAAATAATAAAAAATCAATTTTATTAATTTTTCATTCTTTTCTGAGAAATATTTTATTTACAATTAAAAGTGAAGTGTTTTTTTTAAAAAAGGGTATTCAGCTGCCGAATATTCTGTATTCGGCCTGAAATTTGGCTGAATATTTGATATTTGGCTATTTGCCAAATTGCTATTTGTTACACCCCTAAAAAATATGTTAGTTAGCACATGTGTTTTAATTTTGAGTTTTAAATGTTACTTTTTATCGATGAATCAAATAAAAATAAATGTTTTAGATTCATGAGTGACCATGAGGCATGGATGGAACTGTCTGATTTATATCTAATGGAACAAGATTACAGTAAGGCTGCTTTCTGCTATGAAGAACTCATTCTATATAATCCCCATAATCATCTGTATCATCAGAGATATGCAGAGGTATACTGTTGTTTAACTTCTTTGAATAAAAAGGTTATTGCTTGTAAAATACTTTTAAAATTAAAATTGTTACTTTTTATTCTAGCAGGCGCTTAATATAAATTTTAATTCTGTTGCATGAGGTCTGTATATTAATAAAAAATAACCCTAATTAAGCCTACAACATTAATGTAACTGCTATAAAACTGCCAGCATACATTCCTAAGCTTATCTCAGAGATGAAATTCATTCCTAATTAAACAAATTAATAACTTTGAAAATGATACATATTTTTCTGAAACTGTTATAAAACAAATACGATGAGAAAAAGAACAGCATCACCTGCAAACTGAATTTTTCTACTGATTGATTCCAATATTTTATCATTAAGTAGGCTCTCTTTTGTTGTCTTGTCCTCTGAGCAAACAGCTATTTTTTTTTATTCATTGCAATGATTTCATCTTTCATTAAAAGTGTCTATTCTTCACAAAAAGGGAAGTCACTTTCATATTGTGATTAGGCAATGGGGATGGGGGTAAACAATTTTTGGGTTATTTAGGAATTAAGTAAAATGATTTCACAATTTGTGACAAATATTTTAAAGCAATTTTCTGAGAGCATTCTAGAACTTCGAACTATTGATTTTAATCTTCACACAATAAAAATGACTTTTGTTGAGTTTATATATATATATATGTAAGATCTGGCTTTAAAAAAGTGAAGGCAGTCCATTTTCATCAAGGAAGAGACGAATTTTGTTTAGATCTTCTTTTATTTAGGCATCAGACGTTATTATTCATAGGTAAAGCACTTAGTTTTTACGTAGCTCCATGACCAGACTTTAGAAGTTACGCCGAGCGGCGCGTTGTTGTTGAATGATTACATGCTGGCGTGAAAAAGGGCAGAAATGAATGCGCAGAACGCTTAAGTACTCAGAATAGGGAATTCCCCTTGAAACTCGTGATTTGAAAGGAAAGTTGTAGTCCGTTAATTATGATGAAAGTAGAAGTATTTAAAATGAGGTATCGCTAAGATTATTTAGGAAAGTTAAAAAATTAAATTATCACAATTTCCCCCCTCCGCAAGAGTCGTACGACAGCAGGGCCCTTGCTATCGCAAAACCTGCGAAGTTGGACAAGTTACCTTTACAATATTATTAAAATTTTGATAAATTGTTTTAATTGCTGGTCATGGGCTTGACTTTAAAAATATCAACAACAAAAGTACAATAAGATTTACACATTTTTCAAAGGTACCTCAGTGAGTACAAGTAAAAATATAAATGCAAGGATATTTACAAAAACATAGAAAATATTCATTTAAATATAAAAATTATTTCAATATGTACGCAAAAATTTTAAATTAAATATGTTCCCTGGAGTACTGCAATAAATGCTAGCTAGTTGACTGTAGAAAAAAGTTCTATTCACATGATGAAAAGTTCTTCAAATCAAAGTTCTTTCAATAGTAATTGAACTATTGATTTATTTATATGAAAAATAATTTAATGTAAATATTCAATTGTATATGCAACTAAAATGGCATGAAAAAACATTGATAAATAAAAATACAAATGTTTCAAATAGAAAAATAAGAATATACTAATGTTTGATGTCAGTGACATTTCATTGAGTTTAACATCAGTGACAAAAGTATGTTTTTGTTAATCTTGATGATGTTGCCTAAGCAACTGGGAATATCACCAAGTCTGGGCAAAAAAGGGACAAGGTCTTTGTGATCTGTTTCATGCATTCTCCCAGAGAGAGAGACAATGCACAAAACAAAACACAATATTGTTAAACACTGTTTTTAAAACAGGAAGTCTCATTTCATTTATCATCGTTTTGTTCTTTGGGAAACACCAAAGAAGAAAAATATGTAAGACTCAGCCCTCCATGGGGAAATGATTTTAGAACGGACTGACTCTTACCAAAAGGGACAGAATTATAAAGGCAGGACAAGCTTTTTTTTTTCTTTTTTTTTCTTTTCATGTAGTTAATTTATTATTCATGACTTAATTTAAGTTTATCTGGTGAATGAAAACATCTTAATTTAGAAATATGCACAATTTGTGTGGCTTGTTTTGTTAAAGGATTTGGTTTATTAATTTCATAAGTTACTTCAGAACATTGTTTAATAACTTCATATGGGCCAGAAAAAGGAGGAGTTAATTTTCTAGTATTGGGATAATGGAATTCTTCATAAACAACAAGATCACCTGGGTTAAATTTCTTGTCAACAAAACGTGCATCATACCTTATTTTGTTTTTGTTATGGTAATCTATTGTTCTTTGTAAAGCCAAATTACGAGCTTCGTTAACAGGTTCATAATAACTATTTTGACCAATAGGGGAGTCATAAGGTAATGTACCAAGCAACAAATAGGCAGGTGGATATTTGGTTATTGAATGGGGAGTTAAGTTATACTCATTAGTAACACTTTCTAATAATTTAGTCCAAGGAACTTTAGTGGAAGTGGAATTAACTTTACATTTAAGCCTAGTTACTAATGATTGATTAACACGTTCAACTTTGCCATTTGTTTGTGGGTGATGTGCTGTGGTTAAAAGATGTTTAACATTATAATTTCTTAGGAATTTTTTAAATCGAGAGGAAGTAAACGCAGCATTTCTATCAGTTAATAATTTTACAGGGACTTGAATTTGGAAAATTTGTTTTAGAATATTAATGTAAGTTTCAGAGTTTTCATTTTTTGAAGGAAAAGCCCAAACATGTCTTGTTGCATGGTCAATCACAATATGAAGAAATTTTTTTGTTGAGTTGTAATAATTGAAACCTCCAACAGTATCTACAGAAATACATTCGAAAGGTGTACTAGTAGGAGGTACTTGTTGGAGTAGGCCAAATCTTTTTTGTTTTCGCTTTTTGTTAAGTTGACAAACAGAGCAATGTTTAACAAATTCAGTTATATCAGAGGTAATATTAGGCCAATAATACTGAGGAGTAATTAAATTTAACATTTTTTGGACACCAGGATGACCAAATTGTTCATGAGCTTGATTTAACAATTTAAGTCTTAATGAAAATGGCACAACTATTTTGTACAAATTTCTCTTTTTTATTACTATTACATCTTTAACTTCATGATACTTAGGTCCACAGAGATTATCATTTTTTTGTTGAGTTTTTATTTCATTTATGTCTAACAAATGTACTGCATGTTGAAGATGGTGAGAAACTGGATGCCTAGATAACATATCTGCTTCAATGTTAGTGCAACCTTTTTGATATTTAATTTCATAGTCAAACATACTTAACTTTAATGACCAGCGGAATAACCTACCTCTTAAGTTTTTAACATTTTTGAGCCAAACGAGAGCCGCATGATCAGTATGAATGACAAATTTTTGACCGTGGAGGTAATAGTAAAATTTATCCAAAGCATCAACTATTGCAAGACATTCTAACTCGGTTATAGCATAATTTTTTTCATAGTCTCTTAAAGTTCTAGAATGATAAGCTATTGGATGTAAAACATCAGAGGCATCAGGTTGTTTCAAAACAGCTCCAACACTTTTTTGTGATGCATCGACAAAAACATGACAAGTTACATCAGGGTTATATAAATTTAAAACCGGTTTAGTTGTTAGGGTTTCTTTAAGCTTGTCAAATGCATCCTGACATTCATTTGTCCAGTTAAATTTTACATCTTTTTTCAAAAGTTGATTTAAAGGATATCTAAGTTTAGCATATTGAGGAATAAATTTATTGTAAACATTTACAGAACCTAAGAACCTTTGAAGTTCTTTAACATTAGTGGGTGGTTGCAATTTTTTGATAGTTTCAATATTAGCATTATTAGGGGAAACTTTACCTTGTTCAATTTCATAACCCAAAAAGCTAATTTTAGTTTGGGCAAAAACACATTTGGATAGTTTCAATTTAATGTTTTCTTTTTCACATATTTCAAAGATTGTTTTAAGATGTTTCCAATGTTCTAGTTCAGATGAAGAGTACACAATGATATCATCAAAATAATTGCAAGCAAAATCAATTTTATATTTAGTTAATATTCTTCGAATTAATCTATTAAAAATGGCAGGAGCTACTTTAATGCCAAATGGTAATCTGCACCACTCATATAAGCCAAAATTTGTGCAGAAAGCTAGTTTTTCAGTATCTTTTGGGTGAATGGGCACATGCCAATACCCCGAAGCCAAATCCAAAGAGGAAAAAATTTTTGCTTTTGATAATTTATCTAGTAGACTATCCATGAGGGGTAAGGGTTCAGAGTCTGATTTGCATAGAGCATTTAATTTTCTGAAATCTATGCATAATCGAGTCTTTTTACCCTCATCACGTTTAAAAGCTAAAGTTACAGGAGATGAATAGGGACTATTACTTTCTTTAATTAAACCAGCTTGCAACAATTTCTCAACCTGACTCTTTATTTCTTGTTCCTCAACAGGAGAAGTACGATAAGGTCTCAAACTAACTGGCAAGTCAGAATTGAGCACAATTCTCTGTGGTTCAACTCTGAGTGCACCAACATCATACTTGTCCTTTGAAAAAACTGAATCAAAATTTTTTATTATGTCTTTTACTTCTTTTCTTAACTCACATTTATTCTCTGTGACAGACTGAGGAGGATTAACCTGATCTTCAGTGGTCTGAGAACAATGGGAGTTTATTTGTTTACATTCAGAAATATGTAAAGAAATGTTTTGTTTGTTTTTATCATTTGAATGATTTTTATCATTTTGACTTTTATTTAAGTTTTTTCCATTTTGACAAATTTTTTGTTTACTGCAGTCTATAGTTATGTCATATTTTGACAATTCTGGCATTCCTAGGATTATATAAGGTAAAGTATGATCTAGAACATACATAGTCACATTTTTGTTTATGGTACCAATTTTTAATGAAAATGTACAAGTTTTAGTAAGGCTAATTGTACCCCGGGTTTGCTGCACAACTATACCTTGAGCATTTGTCATTTTTAAATGGTTTTTTGTCACTAAATCACGTGGGATTAAAGAGATAGTTGAACCAGTGTCTAAAACACATGGCAACGGGTTTCTTTTGTAGTATCCGGATACTGTAGGTAATTGTCATTGTTGATTTTCCTCCTTTGGAGGGTCAAATTTAGGTGGAGCAGGATTGGGAGATGGGAATTGTCCTGCGGAAAGTCCAAATGGGCAAGTTTGTACCCAATGATAAGCATTGGCAATGCCTTGTTTTGTGCAAAGCCAGCATGGTGAAGGTGGTAGTTTCTCTTGAAAATGGGTGTTAGCATTACTAAAAGGTCTGAATTTTTGCCTAGGTGGAGGAGTTTGGTAATTGTTATTTTGCCCGAAATTTTGCCTGGGAGGAGAATTTGGTTGAAAGTTACTTGGCCTAAAATTTTGCCTGGGTGTAAAGTTATGGGGCCTAAAATTTCTTGGCTGCCATTGGTTACCACTAACAGAGTTTGTTTTTAAATTTTGGGTGGCAGAATGGCTAGGGTTAATTTGATTTTCATCTGACTTTTGAATTTTTATCAATTTAGAGGCCGTTGTGAGCCATTCTGTGGGATTGTTAGGGGAATTTATAGCAAGAAGTTGTCTTAAATTAACTGGCAAGCCATCCGAAAGTCCTTCAAGAATCATGCTTGTACCTAAATTTAATTGTCTGCCTATTTTTAATTTTTCTTGGAAGTATAAAGTTATATCATCACCTTCTTTAAATGATTTCGAAGTGAAATCACTCAAATTGACCAGGTTAGGTGAGATGTACCTTTCAGTTAAAAAGGAAATGAATTCCTCCCAAGTTTTAATGGTATCGTAGGAATTTACATATTCAGTTAAGGCATTGTTTTTCAAGTATGCTGTTATGTTGTTCAATTTCCATGTATCATCTAAGTTATGCTCTTGACATTTATCATTAAAGTATTTAAGCCAAGAATTTACATTCATAGAGTTATTCGGGTCAAAAGGAATGATATTGACAGAATTAGTAGCCTGCATTACAATACCAGATTCATCTGGTTTAGCATTTGTTTTGTCATTCATTTTAACTATTTTACCAGATCTTAAATTCATGCAGGAAAAGATTTAATACAAGTTAGGGAAAACAATTTTAAATTTAAGGGAATTTTAAAATAAGTACATATTAAACTATTTACTTTAATACTGCAATTAAATACACAGAACAATACTAATTTTCAGTATAATTTCACGAAAATTCAACTACTAAAATTCGGAAATAATTATGTATGAAACATAAACAACACACTCAAAAAATAGAATGATACTAAATAAATTCAAATTAATGTTTCAAAAGAATATATTTCATAATTTACCAAAAATATACTGATCAGTATTATATTTAATATCACAACCAAAACAAAACTATTTATCAAAGAAAATACATTATAAATGAAAATCAATTTAAAATAAAATCAAACATTTTAAAAACATTGAAGATCATGATCTCTTTTATTTATTTTCCCCCC
>BGPR01005687.1:0-33053 GCA_013235015.1 Araneus ventricosus
ATTAACAAATACAGAAAAGTAAATCAGTAAAAAAAAAGGGGGGGGGGATCATTTCTAATCCTTCATGATTGTGCTTGTTATTTATAACAACTAATCAACTTCAATTCAAGAAATGATTGAAGAAAGACAAGCATATAGAAAGTAAGATGACTTTATTACGATCCATTGTTGAAGGAGGTGTCACTTCATTTTTTTGAGCCATCTGATAGTGGAAGTCAGACTTCATATGCACATAGAACACCCAAGCCTCATCTGGAAACTGAACCCTGCCTCTGGCAATACAACATATTCATAATTTGAATAAATTAGATATAAAATAAATAAAGTAGACTCAAGACAAGCAAAGTTTTTACTCTTTTATATTAGGCCTACTTTAATTCTCATTAGTATAAATCTCTACTAATAATCAAAGAGAATGTGTGTGTGTTGGCGCTTTACAGGCCAGACCGCTGGATCTAGAGCTACAAAATTTGGCGCAAACAGACTTTGGAGGGTCTTCTTTTTTTTTTCTTCTGAAATTTTAATTAATTAAATATTAAGCAAAATTTTGGCATTTTTCCTTGATAACTTCCAAAAAAACTAAACACAAAAATGATTTTTACACCATCAAAAAATTTAAAAAAATTATCTTTTTAATCATATCAATTAAGTTGCCATATGATTTTTTTCTCTAATGTTAATAAATTTTTTAAAATATTTTCGGTGTAATTTACAATACTTTACATTGTTACAATGAAATTCAAACCATTTTCATTGTTTAAATAAACATTTAATTGCATGTTTCTCTTCCTTTGTAGAAAGCTAAGATAATTGATGATATAAAGATGAGAAGATTAAAACATGCCGATAAAATTGATGATATAAAGAAAAGAAAATCCTGTAGTATACTACAGGATTTTCTTTTCTTTATATCATCAATTTTTCTGTGAAAACTGTAAAGAAAGTCCTTAAGATAGTAAGCATATCAGGAAATAATTCAGTAAGCTGAATGATTGTGGTTGCTATCTTTAATCCTTTTTATCGGCATGTTTTAAGCTAATAAACATGCTTTGTGACATTTAAATTAAATGGCACAGTAAAATGTGCTCTGCGCCATTTTAATTTTGAAATCAAATACATATTTCGCATGAGGAATAAGAAAGTATTGGCACCGACAACATGCAATTAGATGTTACATGGCACAGAAAGTTACTTGACTCCATTAGAGATGTTCATGTAAACAAGGAACAGAACCAGTGCAAGGCTATGAAAAGAACATGGGTTAAATGCCCATCACAATCTGAAATTTAAAATTACTTTGTTAAGGGAACGATGAATTTCAAATTATGCATAAGAGATTCAATGGAAATTATATTCTTGGCGAACAAGCTGGTCGCCGCAAGAGGCTAGTAAGAAAATAAGTTTAAATAATTTTTGAGAGAAGTATAGTGACATTTTATACTAGTATTTTATTTATTTTAAAAGTGTACATATTCATACTGTACAGTGTACATAAATTTATATTTCTTGCAAAAGTTTCCTCAAAAAGTGTTAATATTGTTATTCTTGGACGTCCTTCCTTTTTAAAGCATATAATACAGCACAAGACAAATATGTATATAAAATGTTTTCGTTGTTGCAGTCATAAAATAGCCGAGTTGTTAACCAATTTGCTTTATTATAAAAATATTTTAGAGAGTGGCGGACTACCAACATCTTAGTTGAAGTTTTAAGTAAAAGTGTGTACAGAAAATCCCTGATTCTCTCAGATAAGGGAATAACAATATAACCACGTGATCAAAGTGAAGGAAATATTGGCTATTTTTAATAAATTACGTAAGAGTTTTAGGGAAAAAGTCTAGCGCCAAGGAGACACATGATGATTTTCGGTGGGCACGTGAAAGCGATTAAAATATTCTTTTAGTAATAAATATGCCAAAACGAGAGATTTAATATATCTCCAGCGCGGGAAAAGAATGAAACTGGAGTTTTAGAAAAGTGATTTTGGAATACAATAAGATTTTAAAATATATAATATTAGAATTTGAAATAAAATTAAGTGAGATTATTACATATATACAGTATTAGCCTGTACTAAGAGGTCAGAAAATATGAATAAGAGCAGGTTTTCATTTAAAAATGTTATTTTTAATGCAATGGGTTGTGTAGGAAAGGAGCATCTGTAGAACTCCGGGCTATTTGGCTTGCCTTTCCACCACATTAGTTTGGATATTTGGAAGTCTACTATTTATTATTTTTAGAATATTGGCAGAATTGATAAAAATGTCTTCTGCTGGGAGAGTTATGTTGAAAAAAAAATCACCGATTAAAGAATAAAACAAACAAAAATAATTCTAATTTGTATCAAAGAGAATTAAATAAAAAAATCCCTTTTTGGCAAGCTTGAAGGCAAAGGTAGATTCCTTTACACTAATGCTACTAAAGTAATGAAATATTACATATTGATCAATACAGACATAGCCAATGACTTTATTGTTTCTACACATTGCAATACTTACACTGTGATTCTGTTTTCATGGCATTTAATTTTTTACTATATCAAGGTTTTATCATTCCATTTTTCATTCCAAAAGGTTATGCTAGATTTAACGGTCACTACATTGGTCAATTTTTTTATATTAACAGATAATCATTCAACAGGTAGGAGTCATAAAGAAATAAACATTTCAGCAGTGCAAATATCTCTTAGATAACATTAAGCCAGCCTATCTGAAACAGTAACAAGAAATTGACTCTTGATACAAATGAAGAAAGACTCTAGATTTAAAAATTAATTTATTTAATCTAGGTTACAATATAATTGTGCAAACATTACTTTGTCATACGTAAAATCATATGACATGAAACACTTAAACACTACTAAAATGGGCACATTTAGAGAACTCCCTGGTTACAGAGATAATAGTCACTAAATTCTTAACATATAAGAGAAAAAAAAAATGTTAAACATTGTGAGTGGCTAATTTAATACGTGTGTTTAAAGCAAAGGAGATAAATGCAGCTATTTTGAACAGTAAATTTAAATCTCCATCGATGGTTAAAACCAAATACTCAAGCAGAAAATCCCAAAACAATCTTAAAGTTAAGGATTGAATATCTAAAAAGACAAAAAAGTATGAATATCTAAGAAGACAAAAATTAATAGAAGCAATTTAATTGGTGTGCGCAAGTGCAGCATCATCCAGGAAAAAATTGCGAAGTACAAAATAAATAAAAATATTAATAAAGGATATAAATTGTCTGCTATTATTTTTTACTCTTCCACATTTATAATTAATTCCCTTTATTAATATTTTTATTTATTTTAAAGTAACTAGTTAATTTAATTGTTTCAAAATGTTCATTAAAACCTTTCTTTTATTTTAGTTTAGTAATTATTAACAAAATTCGAAGAACCTAAATAACAAATAATAATGTATGGAGAAAACGTCTGGTTCAATTGATATTCTCATTTTAATTAAAAACGTTTCAGATCAGAAAAGGAATTTGTGCATTATAATATTTAAACAATAGTAATTTTTACATTAAAAATATTAAACAAGAAAACATTTTAATCCGGAGCAAAGCCAGGTATATCAACTTGTTTACTGTATAAAAAGTGGAAGTGAATGCGGTTGATGGGAACTCATAACTTCTAAGTAATTCTTGCTGTCAAAAAACTTTTCCTATAAAAGTTGTCCATTACGATAAGGTGATAATTAGCCCAATTGAAATTTTTTTCTATCTTTAGTTGTAACAGAGCTATGGGAAAATGATAAGTTGGGGAGGGGATTGCAAATGGCTTTTCAGCACATAACTTCTAAGAAATTGTGGCTATCAAAAAAGTTTCAGTACAAAAGTTGTTTGTTGTGATAAGGCAATAATTTGCCTAATTTGAATTTTCTTCCTATCTTCAATCATAAGAGAATTATGGGAAAATGAAATTTTCAGTCCCCCACCATTTGCACCCCCTTTGAGCTGGTTAACCAATCTGCGAACTCGGACGAGATTTTCATCGTCCTTACAACACATCCCTCGCCAGTTAAAATCTAATCAAAATTACTCTAGTTATTTTGTTTACAACCTAACATGGGCAAAAGCGTCATACATATACATCTCTACTACTAATAATATGGAAAACAACATTTCGCCCTCTATTCTCATAAGGATTGGAGATGCAAGAATGAAAATGGGGGGAACAGACTGCAAATGATGAGAGCTTTCCAACAAGGGGTAACATGCTTAGTTAAAAGGTACTTTAAGTTGGGGGGAGGAGGGAAAGGGAGGGAAAATCACTTTTCAGATCATAACGTTTAAGAAATTGTAGCTATTGAAAAAGTTTCAATGCAGAAGTTGTTTGTTATGATAAGACAATGATTTGCCTAATTTGAATTTTCTTTCTATCTTCAATCGTAAGGAAATTATGGGAAAATGAAAATTTCCACACCTTTGAGCTGGATAGCTCATCCACGAACTCGACTGAGATTTTCACTATCCTTAAAACATATCCCACACTGGTTAAGTTTATATCAAAATTGCTCCAGTTATCATGTTCACAAGATAGTAAGGGAAAAAGCATTATACATATATATATATATACAGTAGAGTCTCGATTGTTCGAGTTTCCCATAAATCCGAGTTAGTGAAAAAAGTAAGTTTAGCTCCCAAATAATGACCAACACAAGAAAGAATTACTGCATCTGGTTTTTATTGTTGTTCGACAGGTCATATGTCCACTGCGCACCCCGAAGCTACCTGCAGAAATGCCCTCTCCCAAAGAAAATGGGATATATATAAGATCAATATATAGGAGGAATGTGTTTAAACAATTGACAATTATTTTAAGATATAATTAACCTGTTGCTATCAGCAGTAATGTAATAATATGTAAGTACATTTTTCATTTAAATATACTCCACTGAAATTTAAAAATTGCTTTTATTTCCATTTATTTATTTATTAAATTTTATGATGTCGATAATTCGAGTTTCGATAGTTCGAGGTAGGCCTGGTCCCGTCCACCTCGAATTATCGAGACTCTACTATATAAACTTTTTAAGGAAGGGTGGTTTTGAGTTCTAGGGGATCATGATCAGTGAAGATCTGCAGAAATTTTCCAGAAGTCGTGTCATGAGAACCATTGCAATAGGTAGAGTTCCTATAAGGAATCTACCTAAAAAAAGGTATTTAAAAAGTTTCTTTCACAAAAAAGGAATGTTTCATTCAAAATATTAAAAAGTTCACAATAAAATTTTAAAAAATATCAAGTTACCTAGTCATTGAAGATATAGAAGAAAATACAACACCGCAACTTTTTATTACAGTCATCAAAATGAACAAACAGTAAATTGAATAGAAGTAAGGTGAGGCTTATTTGACTATTACTTGAACATATAGATGACAAAGCAAAACTAAAGTAATTATTTGGTCATTCCACAAATAATGCATTTTTATTTTTCAATGCATGAAATAGAAGTCTAAGGGGAGGCAATAAACAACTTGTATCAGCTTGCTGTTAAAGCAGAGCATAAATTTATATACTACTAGCTGTTATGCTCAGCATTCCTTGGATTAAAATACTTTCATTTCTAATATTTTTGATTCAAAAACTATTTTTGTATATAAATTATAATACCCCAAATTCTTTTATTGTCTGAAATGTTTTTTAATTAAAATATCAATTGTACCAGAAGATTTTAAAAAACTGCTGATAGCTAATTTTCTCCATTTTTGTTACATAAGTATTTCAAATTTGTTAATAAATCTTGCAGTATAAGAAAGGTTTTAACGAATATTTTGGGACAATTAATATAGTAAATTTTTCATTAATAAAACATGTTAAAATAAACCAGATCAATAGTTGTTCCTGTATAAATTATGAATAATCTGCTTTTAAACTTTTCTTTTAGTCGTCTTCCAGAATTCTGTTAATGTGTTCTAGCAACAGTTCTTCATAGGTATTCTTGTTCTTAACCAATAAAAAAACTGTTACAAAATGAGAATTTTATACACAGTTTAATTTTTGGCAAATTATTAAAATGAGGGCAACGAATTGAATGGAAATGAAACTTGTGTCATTGAAAAGCTAATTTTTTAAAACTTTAATATGGTACAAAAATAGTTTTTGTGAGATAATATTTTCAAAAAACATCACACAAAATGCCAAAATCTTACTTAATTTCTAAATAACTGAAATTTTAATTAACTCTTGAGCTTTCTATATATAAAATATTTATAAAAATAAACAAAAGTATCAGAAAATAAAGTTAAATTAGTTCAAAGTCTAACGGTTGCGTAGTAATAGGGTATCTATAAATTTGCTTTATTTCAAAATCTTCTGCATGTAATCAACTATTTATTAAATTTTTATCTTTTCAATGATACCAATTTTATATTCGTGACATTTTTCCTCCAATTTTTATTAATTTTGAAAAATTAATAAAAATTGAAGGAAAAAAGTCACAGATATAAAATTGGTATCATTGAAAAGATAACATTTTGAACTTTAAGATGGTATAAAAATATTTTTGGAGGGATTATTTGCTACGAAGGTACTGCAGAAAGACGGTTTCAGTTAATTTATAATTAACTGACTGTTTAATTAACTTCAGAACTTTGAAAAGTTGACTGGTATCTTCCTCTTGTTTTAAATAATAAGTGCACAAAGTTTGGTTGAAATCGGCCGAGTAGTTTAGGAGGAGATGTGGAACATACACACATACCCACAATGACTTTAATTATATTAAAATTCTAAGTGCAAATTTTAAAGAGTGCAGTTTGATTTAAGCAGTTATCTTTTCAGATTTATAAATGAAATGACAACAAAGCATACTCGCCATATTTTGATTTATGAGTTTAATAAACACAATAACACAATGGAAAGAGTGAGGAATATTAATGCAAGCATTAAGCATAAACCAGTGCCAATTATGGTTCCAGAAATTCTGAATCGAAAACTACAGCCTAGAAAATGCATCTCATGATGGAAGATCTGTAAAGCTCGACAAGGATATCCAGCAAACTCTGGTGGAATAAAATCTCATCGTAACTCTTGAGCAATTAGCCTAGAAATATAGATTTGGTCATTCAACCAGTTATCGAGACCTGCGTGCTATCTGAAAGTCAGCAAATTGAGTCAATGTGTTCTCCACAAATATTCCTTGTCTAAACACTCGCAGAGAGCTAATGTGTGCTTTTCTTTGCTATCACATACAAGTATGAAAATTTTTTTTGAATCGAATATTGACTGGTGTCGAGAAATGAGTTCTTTAAAACAATGCAAGCACAAAGACTGTGAGTAGGGAAAGGGGAAACACCAGCACCCCAGGCTAAAGAAGGTCTTCATCAACATAAATTATTGCTATCTCTTTGGTGGGATATGAAAGGTATAGTTCACCTTGAATTTATACACCTAAACAAGAGATAACAAAGGAGATCTACTGTGAGCATCTTGAGCAGCTTTAGTCAGAGCTTGAGGAAAATAACCATTTTAGGTTTCAAGAAGAAAAGTGTCCTTCCATCAGGACTAAACTCATCACATAAAGCAAAGATGGATGACAAAGTCTGGAGGAGTTTGAATGGGAAACCATATCCCATATTCGCCTGACCTTGCACCATCTGATTATCATTTATTCCATAGTCTTCTAAATCAGTTGGATAGAAAAAAATGAATTCCATAGACAATGTCAGAACAGTACTGGAGGATATTTTTCTTCACAGACAAGTGAATTTTGAAAGAGGGACTTTGAAACGCTACCAGAAAAATGGGAGAGAATTGCAAAAAATGAAGGAAACTATATTTTATATAAAAAGTTTTTTTTTTTATCTTAATTAAGAAAAAACCTAATTTTTAGTTTATTATTAAGTAAAGAGAAAAATTTTTAAAAGAGAGAAATGTAGTAAATGATTACAAGCTTATGAACTCGTAATATTAAGGATAAAATGAAAACTTTATTTTCAGTAAAAATGGAAATACTTGTACATATATATAAAAAAAGTCAGAAGATAATGGAATTTTAATGTCACATGAAAATAGCCAATTAAAAAACTTGGAAAATACACTTGATACACAGAATATGGAATATAATAATACAGTGTACTGAATGGATTGTAATTACAAGAAAATATTACCTTTGGCAAATTTGGAATAAAAGCCTTTGTAATTTCCCAGATTGCTTAAGATTCCAGAGATAAAAATCAAAAAGGACTACATGATTATAAATGAAGAATATATTAAAAATGCTGTTACATGGAAACAAATTATTTGAAGAACTGAAAAAATTACGGTAAATGTGGAGTGTAGTGTACAGACGTATTCTCATCAATTTTTCTTGGTGCAATTTCATGTGCCGCTGCCAAATACTGTTTTGGATGTGCAGTGCGCTTTTTATTGCTCTCTTATGCATGCATCACCTGAAAACGAGAGATTGAGCATGAAATGCCTGCGGCATTTCATGCTCAATCATTTCAAGTGTGTACTGGGCAAATTTTTTTAACTTGAACAAACATCAGTGGCTTCGCTTCCAGCATAGCAGGAAACTAGTAGCTTTGCTTTTTCATTGAATGTTAGGAATCTAGGTTTTTTTCTAAAAATTCCAAAAACTAGAATTTCCGCACACAATGCCTGCGGCATTTCAAGCGGGTAACGGGCAAATTTTTTAACTTAAAAAAACATCAGCAGCTTCGTTTTCAGTATAGCGGAATAATCGTACCTTCACTTATTCATTGAGAAACAAAACACACAGAATAACATGCATGGTACTGAACCGATATTCCATATGAAGAATTCCAAACAAAGTTTTATTCAAATTCGAATTTATCGACCAATTGCATCAAAGAGTTGAACAAAACATTCCAATCAAAGTGTGGCGCAATATAGCCCGTAAGCAAAACACAGATGAAAAGATAAATTTGTGCGCATGCGCACTTGTCACTCGTTAAAAACATCTAGACGCATCCAAAACAAATGTTCTCTCATCAAAGTTCTTGGTGGCAAAGAGTTGGCAATCCTAAGAGGAACAAGGTAAGTCGGTACCGTATGCTCCATTGGATACAATTGCAGCACATCCTTAAAATACCTACTGTTAATGATTTTTACATCAAAATAATTTTTATATGTCTTTTTTTCTTCAACTGTATTAATTGCACTCTTTTCCATCTTGCTGATATGTCAATTAAATATTTTCTAAGAATCTAAGCAACATATTCATCATAAACTACAATATTTTTAGAATTCATATACATATATTACCATCTTTAAAAATAAAAGTTAATCGAAGATAGTTTCAAATTTTTTTTCAAACATAAAGTTAATAAAAATCTATTTAAGCTCCTAAATTTCATTCATGACTAACAGTAATCTGCATATTATCTAAAACAAATAAACTAAACTAATTCAAAACTAAATGACTATTTTGTCACAATTTTTAAAATTTTGTTGTTACTAAAGACAAAACTGACTAACTACAGTGAAGAAGCATCTGGCATATAATTCAATTCTCAAAATAGCAATGGCACCATAAGACCAGATCTTCGTCAAACTTTTATATCATAACATCAAACACATATTTAACATGAAATAGACATAGCATCATTCAACTTTATGCCCATAGAATATAGTACAGCTAAAGACTACATAAACGAAAAACAGTTACAGTTTCTAAAGTTGTTTTGTTAACATTTTTTATTTATAAATATATAGCAACATTCAATTAGTTCCTAAAATTCAACTTGAAACTATATCACACCATTAATTAGCATCAATTAAAATAATACTAACTGTATATTCATCCTCTGTAAATCCACATTTGTTAAGTGCTACTTGTTTCAGCTCACTCACAGAATCACAATGAAATAATCTATCAATCAGTACGAAAATTAATGGACTTACAGGAGAAATCTGAAAAAAGAAAGTGACATTAACATACAAATATTTTTCATAACATTTTATTCAATAATACAAAATGGCATAAATGAGAAAAGATACATTTTCTACTTTAAATTTAAAAATTAATGAAAATCTTTAAACAAATTGTCATAAGAGGTGGGATTATGATGTAGTGAAACCTGTGTATAACAATACTATCAATAATGATGAACCTGCCTATATCAAGATTTTGTTTGTCCCAGCGGAATTCCTAGTTATTCAATGTATTTTCAACCTGGTTATAATGATAATAGCTTTTAAGACTCACCTGCCTATAATGATAATTATACTTCTTTAGAAAACTGGTACAGAACAATTACAATTTTTTTTTCTTGGCAAACAACACCTTATGGTCAAGAATGTCAGATAACAGGAGAATCGAAAGGAGGGGGCTAGAAACCATAGCCTGTTGTAGCAAGTGGATCCAGAGCTGTGGGGGGGGGAGGGGGACTAGAGATTTGTATGTGCACAGATCTTTATTGCCTCCAACTCCTGCTTGGCACTAACCTGTTCATTCATATTTAGCATTTCAGGCTGACCAGTTCCTTGAAGTTCATTTCTGATGAGTTAACACCTTGAACTAGGATGGTGCAGTGTAAAACATTGTCAATTGATCAAGAACTAAAGCAAGTTGAAAATGCGAAAACATATGAGATTTTTCACTCGACAATAGCTACCTTTTCGAAAAGAAAAAAAAAAAAAAAAAAAGACATTGAATACTCTGTGGAAGAAAATAAAGTGGATAGTAAATGAAAATGATTTTAAGGTGCTGCAAATGACGCTGCTGACAAAGTTTTTAATTAAAAATTTCATTGTGAAGGTCTTAAAAAAAATTTTAAATAAAATTTTATATCAGTGTATAAAATTGTATATTTTATACCTTTATAAAATATTTTATATCAGCAATTATTAGTAAGAATGGATCAATAAGCAAAGTAAGTAAAATATGTTAGTATATTGTTATGAATTTATAATGCTGTTTTCCTGCAATGTTAGTCTTATGGTTGGAGACAGTTTTACAGAGATTCGAATTGCAGATCAAGCCAATGCCCCCTGACCCTGGTAACAAAATGAAGGTTCTCGAATATGCAAGACTTATGGTCACATCTCTACTAGAAACAGAAATATGGAGACATTTGAGACAATTCTATGTGTTTAAAAAGGTATAAATAGAAGTGCTCAAATCTCAATCACGAGGAATCAATTTCTTTGGAGTTCTATCTGCAGTGCAAGCTAGTGAACTGATAGACGCTAAGTGCTATAACAAATATTTGTTAGTGATCTGCTGTATGCTTGTGTTGTAATTTATACAAATGATGTTTAGTTTTGCTACCTGTGCTTCATGTTTTGCTAGAATATTAGTGGAATAAAGCATAATATTTTTATTAACCTGCTTGATGGACTACATTCATGTATACCACTGACGATTTTCATAACAATATTAATACATGCACATAAACATTGGATGCGCAAATCCTCAAGCTGTCTAAAAGAATAATCTGCCTTATAACAAAATAATCTCCAAGTCCCTACAATATCATTATAGACAGGTTTTTCTGTATAAAGTAATCACAAGAGTAAAAATAAGAATAAATACAATATAAAGAAATCTCCACATTAACTTGGTAATATTTTTAATACGTAGATCAGTCAAAAAGTTAATTGCACTCCTTCGTAAAAATTTTCGGTGAAAGGCTATTTTGATGAAACTTTGTTGCAACACTTCAGACATTTATCTGTATTGTGTAACATAGCGGCTTTCAAGCAGCAATTTTAGTTTGTCTGATAATCAGTCATAAACATGTCTCAGCAGCTGCAAGTGGTGCCCAAATTGGAAATACGTGCAGTGATTTGTTTTTTGTGGGCGAAAAGGTGTAACTGCACTGAAATTTATCAGCAGTTGCATGAAGTGTATGGTGAAAATGCAATGTCATGTCAAGCTATCACGAAATGGTGAAACATGTTTGAGAACAGACATACAGATGTTGATGACACTGAGCACGAGGGAAGACCATCAACGGCGACAAATTCTGAGATCACTGCTCGCGTGAATGAAAGCATTCTTGCAATCAGATGTGTGGCATCAGACGAAATCGCAAATAAACTGGATATTTCACATGGAAGTATGCATAAGATTACTGTCAAGCATCTTGAATTCAGTAAAGTTTGTGCTTAATCCAACATATTGATTATTGGATGGAAATTCTAAGCGGGGACATAAGAAAACTTACGCCACGCCTTGATAAGTGTTTAAATAAAGGAAGTGATTACATTGAAAAGTAGCTTGTGTGCTGCTTTTACACAAGCATTTTGCAGCTTTAGTCTGCATATAACATTATAGTAAAATTTCTTTCCCGTTTTGTTTTCTTGAGCAGTGCAACTAACTTTTTGACTGACCCTCGTACATGAACAGAACACCTTTTGGTAGGTGGGAATGTGCGTCTCAGAGCCTTTTTTTTTTCAAATTTTAATTATTTAAAAATTAAGCAAATTTTGGCTTTTTTTGCTGATAACTTCCGAAGAAAATACTGTACAAAAAATATTTTTATACTATTTTAAAGTGCAAATTTTCACCTTTCAAATGTTGTTAGTTTCAATTCTGTAGATTATTTCTGTGTATTTTAAGATTGTTCTGAAAATCTCATCTATTGCTTGCAAATTGGTGAAGGTCACTGAATCAACAATACTACTCACGACAAGATCACAGAAAGTTGTTCCCTCTTGAAAGTGAAGGAGAAAGATTGCGCCCCCCTTTCCCCTTCTTCGGGATGACATGGTGTTAGAAGTATCAAGTTAAATTAAAAGATATTTATTATTAAAGTTATTTATTATAAAATTATTAAGTTAAAACTTTAAATGTAAAAATTTATTTTAAAGAACTAATCATAGTATTTAATTTATCTTTTAGGCCGTGAAAATGAAGGTAAACAATAGGTTATTTGCATAAAATGCATCATTTGAAAACAGGTGGTATAATCTCATTGGTTATTGTGTCATTTTTAACTTGACCAATAATAGCTCTCCCTAATCTTTAACTGTAAACAAAGAAGAAGGAGTTTCCTTTATGTATGAATCCTTAAGTAGTTTTGACACAGCATATATTGCTGCAGTTATTGGGTTTGCTAGGTAGCAGACAGTTTTTATGAATAAATTGAATTTTATTTTTACCATGTGTCTTGCTGCCATATTTTCACACATGGAAGAACTTTACCTCTACCGAGGGTAGCTTGAACGAGAAGATTCACAGTTGACTACTGTGCAAAAAATCCCCCCCCCCTCTAAATTTTAAGTTCTTTTTAATTGATTAGGTTAAGATAAATGCTGATTTTTTACTATTTTCAAATATTTTAAATGTTAACCACTTCTAATCCATTTTGAAATGTGGAAAGTGACCTTTCCTCTGATATTAAACTAAATACTATGAGACTTTTTTTGTGGAATTTTATCAAACTTTTATTCCAGTTTCAAATTATTTATGCTTTACCAATCCTTCAACAAACTCAATTAGAATACCACAATCAGAGTGAAACAGAATTAAAAAAGAATTGTTAAATAGCTTTTTGCTCTCATGTTTTTTTTATATAGTATAAATTTATAACCGTTTTCTGATAGCATATGATTGATTATGTTTTAAACACTGTCTAATATTGACTCAAATTACAGTTTATTACATTTTTTATTTTTAAAAATTCCCTTTTTATTCTTATACCATTTTTGTTAAAAATTAAGTAAATTTCAAATTGTAGCAACAAGTTCAAATTAATATTTGAGAAGTGGCAGCTAATAACTATTCAATTATTGTTCTCTGAACTTTAAATTTGATTTACAAACTGAGAAACTTAGAACTTTGAATTAATGCATTTAAAGACGATCTTTTTTGTACTATTTCATTTTTGATTTTGAAACTCATTGTTTCATCTAAAGAAATCAATAACAACAACAAAAAACTTATTTTAATGATGTTCAAAAATTTAAACTAGAAATTACTTCATCAGATAAATGGCCTTAATTACAAATTATGAACATAAAATATAACAATAACCACTATTTCAAACAACCTACATATGTTGCATTTTGTTGATACAGTCAAACGTTGCAAATCCGGACGTCCAAACTCCGGACCTTTTTCATTCATTGAAAAAGGTCCGGAGGTCCCCTGCCCAAAAATATATATATCCTAACTTTTATCTACCAAATTGGCGCCCAGAGTCGGCAGAAACCGGTTGTAACCATCTGGGGAGGGAAGGAATTTAACCACATATACAGCGATTTTGACGAAGGTATTGCGGGGGGGGGGGGGGGGGTATTGTAATCCTAATGTTAGGATCTCGAAAGAAAAGCTGAAATTTTTGAACTACTTGAGTACATCAAGTCAAAAGAACAAGAAATTGCCGAAGATGACGCCTTTGAAGTACTGCATTGCGACGATAAAGTCCCGACAGAGTGTCAGCTCACCGATGCCGAAATATGCAGTATTGTGTTGATGAACTCCCAAATTCAGTATCTGATAGCAAGGAGAGCGAAGAAGAAACACGAGTGGAAGATAAAATACCAATTGACAGTTTTGTGGAAGTGTTGAACACCGCAATAAAAGGACTTGAGCAAAGGGACTTTATTTCGGAGTAGGACATAATGGCGATACATAAAATAAAAGAGAAGTTACTTAATCAAAAACTGAAACTAATGAAGCAACTCACTTTAAATTAAATGTTTTGTAAAAATGTTAAAATTAATAAGAAATAATATTAATTATGTTTATAAATCAAAGAAAACAAGTAATAAATAAGTTTAAAAAAAATTTAGATTGAATTCTGTGTTTTATGATGTTAAATTCACTTCTTAATATTGAAGTGATCTAAGATCCGGAATTATCCCAAATCCGGAATTGCCGAAGTCCCGACGATTCCGGATTTGCAACGTTCGACTGTATAACTGATTCATTTCATGTTATAAGTTCTAATACAGGCAAACCAGCTAGTCACCGAAGGCGGCTATTAATTAATAATTCAATGATGTTTTTCGTGAATGTAATAAATATAATGCATGCAAGTCATTCATAAATAATAGAATTTAAAGATAATATAAAGTGGTTAGGAAAAAAAATTACAGATATAGTAATTTTCAGTAATTGTCTTAACCCTTTATCTACTGCATTATGAACTACTGAAAATTTCTTCATAAATATATATTTTTTTAGCTGCCATATTGATAATTAAAGAATATACAAGAAAAAATATCCCCGATGCGAAATTTAATTTATTAGAACTAATTAATTAAAGTGGTACTTAAAAGTACCGTCAGTACACTACGCATAAATTTCCTCATAATAGAAAAAAATTACGGATGATATTTCTAATGAAATTTACCCTCTTAAAAATGCTAAATAACCAAAAAACACTCATAAGAAAACAAAGAAATTATCAAATTGACATAATTTTATTTTATACATAATAAAGATGAAATTCACATTTGATGATAATCATAAAAACAATTTTTTTTTTCATTTACGCACAAAAATATATTACAAGTTCAGCATTTTGAATGTGGTTTTGATTGAATATTTTTGAGTGCACAGAATTCACAACGTCATCGATTCGACACGAATGTTGGCCAATGGCATCCTCTATTTTCTAAACGAACATTATTAGAAACAGACAAATTTCCTTTTCTTCTCTTTTTTGCACAAAAAGTTTGTTCATCTCCACTAGATTTAGGTCTCCCTTTTCGTTTTGGTTTTGTTAGTTATCCTTTGGTAATGCAGCGCTTATATTCGAGGGACGACATTTTCTCACGACGCACTTCCACATATGCAATATATGAATTTACATATGCCATTTCTAGCATAGCAAAAAAGCCTGTGCCACCATTTTTTCGATTTCCTGTCCCTATCATAAATAGCACGTAACATGTCGGCTTTATCAATTCCCCCCTATGTGTCCATTGTAGTCTTTTACAACAATGGGTGCGGTAACGTCAATTTTGGTACCATCTTTGAGTCTCCTTTGGACTTTGCAAGTGTCGTTTTCATGATAATTCGAAAGAAAGTGTACGGATCGATTGTCCTTCCATTTGAAGAAGGATATTCCTTGATCAGATATTTGATAATCTAAGTCCCCTGGTTTCATTTTTTTATCATCAATAAGTTTGGGTAACCCAAGTCTATCAGGACGAATGGTGCCGACTGCATATATATTTTTCGTTTTCAAATACTTAAATAGTCGCACGGAAGAAAAAAAAATTGTCCATGATGATGTACGGGCCACGTGTACTGGCGGTACTTATAAGTACCACCGAATAATTCGACCGTTAATCACATTACATAATCTGTTATCTTATAATGATTGGGCAAATAATATTCTAAGACAATACAGAATGAATAAAAAAAATACAACACTTACCTTTGGTTTGATATTATATATTTATAGCAAAGAAAAGACAAGAGCGTCAATCCGCACAAAATGGCAGCAAAAGAACACAATGTCCGTTCGAAAATAGCTTTTTTCCTCGCAAAATTCATCAGACTAAAACAATTACTGCCATTTTTCATGAAAAAATAGAGTTAAAAGACTGTTTCTAAAACGTACCATCAGAATATAAGTAATGGTTGTTGTGCTATAAAGTTTTAAAGTGATTGGTACTTATAAGTACCGTCAGTAGATAAAGGGTTAAAATAATAATTATTTTGCTTTAAATAATACTAATTTGAAAAAAAAAATGAGACAATATAAGTAGCAACATAGCAAGGAAAAATGGCATCCAGAAGTACAGAACTATTTTTTTTATCCCCCTCATCAAATATGACTTTAAAAAGCAAACTTTTATGATTTTCTCTTTTAACCTTGTGTTTGGTGCAGCATAGCTGAGACTGGTTTTTGTTTCAATAAACAACAAATTCCATCCTATTCCTTTAAAATGTGAAGTAAATGCAATAATAATTTTCTCCATAGGGTGCTTTAAAACTGGTGCCTTGCCCCATCACTAAAATTACTGAATATCTCTACTAATAATGAAGAAGTGTGTGTGTCTGTCTGTGTGTTGACATTCTATAGGCCAGACAGCAGGACTTAAGAGCTATGAAATTTGGCACAAACATACTTTGGAGGGTGGGAATGTGCACCTCGGAGACTTTTTTAAAAATTTTAATTAATTAAAAATTAAACGAAATTTTGTCATTTTTCCTTAATAACTTTCAAAAATATTACAGCACAAAAATTATTTTTACACTATTTGAAAACGCAAAAAATTACCTTTTCAATGATATGAATACAATACAATGATTGATGTACAATTTTTTCTCTAATCTTAATAACTTTTAAAAAATATTTTTTGGTATAATTTACAACAATATTTTTCATAGTTTTAACAAATTTTTTTTTTGCATATTTCTCTTTCATTGTTGAAAGAAAGCCAAGGTAATATCTTAATGTGTAATGATATGCTTTAATCAGTATAATTTCATCCAGCTAACATGCTGCTGAACGTAAAATGTGCCTCATCATTTTAAAGTTAAAATCAAATGCATATTTTGCAAGAGGAATAAGAGAGTCAAGTTGATGCTGACAATGGGCAATTGTATGCTATATGACACAGACAGTTACTCTACTCCATTAGGGACGTTCATGCAAACAACGAACAGAATAGGTGCAAGCAAAGCTATTGAAAGAACATTGGTTAAATATCTATAAAAATTTGAAATTACTTTAAGGGAACCATGAATATCAATTTATACAAAAGAGATTCAGTTGAAATTATATTCCAGGCGAACAAGCTGGTTGCAGAAGGCGGCTAGTAGGTAATATCAGCAACAATCACAGGGTGCTTTAAGATTAGTGCCTTGCCCCCATCAGTAAATTACTGAATATAGGTAATATCAGCAACAATCACCACATACTTCTATACATTAATTCTAATTTTAATTAATCCAAATGTACAAGATATTAATAAATATGTTATCAGGGGGCAAACTAAGTTTTCTTAGGGGCCCATTTTCGTAATATATATATATATATATATATTTGTGAAAATTTTTTTATCATGTAAGACCTTCAATTTTAGCATTCATATTTAGTATGATTGAAATTAAGAGTGAGATGAATGCTGCAAATGCTTAATAATAATTATTGAACTGTTAAATGATTTTGATTTAACTTTTAGTCAAGTTGACTATGAAGTTTTTAATAAAGTGTTTGTTTTATATCAGCCTAGTCACTGAATACGACTTGAAGTTTTTTTTTAGACTAAACATGATATGAATATCATGGTTAAGGGCCTGTATCATGTTTATCTGAGTTTATCTCAGTTTAGCCAAGCTTTAAGATAACTTGTCATATAATCAGGCATAGTATAAGCTACTTTATTATCTAAAATTGAATGAACTTATGCAGATAGACAAGCTCAATAATAGTAATTATGCTTCATGGCTGCATGATATCAAGTTGTATTGATGGAAAAGAATCTTTGGTGTATAACAGATGGATCTGAAATTTCCCCAGATGAAACGCTTTTCCCAAAGGCGTACAACGAATTTCAAGTCCGTTAAGTATTGAAAAGGAATACAGAATCCTAATTTCCGAGGTAGATGATGGTACCCAAGCCTGGAAGATCTTGCAGAAGCATTTCCGACCAGATTCACATGCAAGAGTAAAATCGCTAACTGACGAGTTCTTCACATGCAAGATATCAGAAGATGAAGATATCGGTCTGTATGCAGCAAGGCTAAAGAAAATCATAATCGACTTAAAAGATACCGGCAAACCTATAGCAGATTGGTATCAAGCATTCCAGTTGATAAGATATCTCCCTGCAGACTATCAAGGTATTGTTCAAATAATTTATAGATGGTCTGATGAAAAATTTAAGTTTATAAATGTGTTAAATGAATTAATTGCCGAAGAGGCAAGGCTTAAACAAAGTAAAGGTGACTTAGAAGTAGTAGCTTTACACAGTGTTAATAAGATTAGTGCTAAAAAGAAATTAGAAAGTAAAGTTAAATGGTTTTGTAATTCTGAGCAAACCTCACTTTCAAAGGCTTGCTGTAAATATAAAAATAAGAAGCTGAATAGAGCTAGAAATTTAAATGCAGAATCTAGTTTTATAACTGAAGCATGTTTTAATGAAGCTAACAGAAATCGTAACTCTTGGGTGTTTGACACTGCAGCTAGCAGTCATTTTTGTGGAAATAAAAACTTATTTCAAGAATTCCAACCTTTGAATAATAACATTAATATGTCTGTTACTATTGATGGAGTTAACTGTAAAATTGAAGAAATAGGAACTGTTAAATTACTTTTTAAAAAGGGTGAAGAAAGTTAATTTAATGAATGTAATGTATTCACCAAAATTAAGACATAATTTGATGGCAGGTCCTTTATTTGATAAGGGTGGAGCTTCTTTTATAGGAGGAAAAGGATGATTGATGTATTTTCTAATGATGGTAGAAAATTATTTTCGGCTAGAAAAGAAAACGGATTAAATTATGTAAATCCTTCTTATCCTCAAAAACAAAGGAGTAATCCAATTGCCCTAAATGTATCAAATAAGAACAATTTAGAGGACTGGCATCGTAAATTTTGTCACATTAAATCTCGTTATATTGTTAGTACAAGCAAAAATGATAGTGTTAAAGGTTTACCAACTTTTAAGAATAAGGAACTAAATTGCGAAGTTTGTAAACTTGAAAAAACGAAACACATGTCATTTAAACCGGTAAGTAAAATCAAATCAACCAAACCTCTACAGTTATTGCACATGGATGTTTATGGACCTTTACTGTCATAATCTCAAGGAAGTCATAGGTACTTTTTATCAATTACAGCTGACTATTCACGAAAAGTAATTGTTTATCCTATGAAAAATAAAAGTGAAGTTTTTGATTGTTTTAGTAAATTCCAAAAGCGAACTGAAAGATATATTAATAGTAAAATTGTCAATATAAGAACTGATCGAGGTATGGAGTTTTGTCACAATGAATTCCAAAAATTTCTTGATAATCAAGGTATTAGAGCTGAATGAACAAATGAATATACTCCTGAACAGAACGGAGTAAATGAATGTTTCAATTACACAGCTGTAGATGCAGTCACATGTTTACTAAAAGATAGTAATCTTGGAAACAGTTTTTGGGCTGAAGCCTTATTATGTTTCACTTATACGTGGAATAGAATTTGTCATCCAAGTCATAACAAAACCCCTTTCGAATTATATTGCGGTAGAAAACCAAGTGTTAGGCATCTTAAACCATTCGGTGCAACAGCTTATATTGGAACTCCCCGACAGCTACGCACCAAACTACAGATGAGAGCTAAAAAGGGTGTTATGGTAGGTTATGCAATGCAAACAAAAGGTTATAGAATTTGGTTACCAGTTGAAAGAAAAATCATAGAAACCATAAATGTTACTTTTGATACTTTTTTAACAGTGGAAATGTACTGGTAGAAGAAATGGACACAATAACTGATAGAGAAGTATGGGATTTAGTATCCAAACCTTTAAATCAAGAAGTATTAGGTAACATATGGGTTTACACTTTAAAGAAGAATGAAAACAATGACATTGTGAAATTTAAAGCTCGTCTTGTTGCTCAAGGCTTTCGTCAAAACAAAGGAGAAACATACGACAAAGTTTTTTTAGTCCTGTCATTAATTTTTCTATTATAAGATTATTTTTTTCACTACTTATATGTCATTTAAGATGGCAGCATTGTCAACTTGGCATTAAATGTGCATAATTATATGCTCCTTTACACAAAGAAATTTATATGCGTCAACCACAAGGTTTGTAAATAAAAAAAACCAGATCATGTTTGTTTGTTAAACATAGCAATTTATGGATTAAAGCAAAGCGGTCGTGAATGGTTTCAAGAAATGAATACTACCCTTGAAAGATTAAAATTTCATAAATTAAAATGAGTAAACTGTGCTTACATTTATCAAAACAATGTAGTTTTGCTACTGTATGTGGATGACATTATCTTGATAGGAAGATCAAATGATTACATCGATAAAGTAATTGAACTCTTAAAATGTCATTTTGATTTAAGAATTTTAGGTAAAACATGAAAATTACTTGGTGTTGAGTTTCAAGAAATTGATGGAAATTTATTTATGCATCAAAATGATTATATTAATAAAATTTGTAAATTGTATGAAAAATTTAATTTTCCTGTGAGTTCTCTCCCTATAGCAAAAGGTACAGTTTTATCTAAGCCAGCAATATCTAAGTACAAGTGTGAAGATCACTGAAATGAAAAAATACCCATATAGAAGTATCCTAGGAAGTTTGTCATAATAGCATGTACAACACGACCAGATATTTCCTATGCAGTCAACATTCTATCACAATTCCAAGAAAATCCTGGAATTTTCCACTGGAATATTCTTCTAAAGCTTTTAGGTTGTCTTAGTGCTATGAGAGATCTTCAACTCAATCTTTCAAGAGTGAATTAAATGTGGAGTGTTACAGCGAAGCTGACTTTGCTGCCAATCGTGACGTACGAATTTCTATTGGAGGTTTCATCACACTCTTAGACGAGGTGCCAATTAGTTGGGGAACGTCGAAAAAGAAGTGTAGTAGCTTATCGACTATGGAGGCAGAATACGTGTCTCTAACCAATGCATCTAAGGAACTTCTATGGATTCGAAGAATTTTAGAAGAATGTAAAGAGTTCTTAGATCAAAGTTTATTTACATTTAAATATGCTCTATACTGCGATAATCAAGCAGCAATTGACTTTTCTAATTCTTGTATAGGACTAAACATATTGATATTAAATATCATTTTTTAAGAGATTTAATATTTAAGAAATATTTTGAATCAAAATATATATGTACTAAGAAAAATGTAGCTGACATTTTTACTAAACCACAAACCAAATTTAAGTTAAAATCTTTTCTAGATAAAACTTTTGGTGTGTGTTAATTGAAAGATAAAGAAACTTATTTTATATAAATATTTCTAATTTAAATATGTGAAAGTATTGCATATAATTGAAATTTATTATATTAAATTGTTATAAGCTATAAAAGTTAATTATTTGACTTTTGTAAGGTTTGAATTAGTGAAAAGGAGGGCCAATTGCTAGGAAACTTGATCTTAAATCGAGGTCCGAAATTTTCGAACCTAGATATTTTCAAGAAGGTTCTCACTGATTCTAACCACTAAGTGTTTGCAGCAGCATTGATTCATTTTTTGGGTTTATGTAAATGAGGTATCGCTATAAATACAAGCAATACATCTTGGCAATTGCTGCTTCTCTTCTCCTCCTCGCTTTTGCAGGCTAACTGGATGGTTGACTGACTACTTTTCTTAGAATTCCCAAATCTTTGCTATACACTATGTATGTATTATTAGGCATTTACTTTAGCCAGAAGTCTAAATTTAGTAGGATTGGAATTAAGAGTAAGTTGAATGCTGCAAATGCTTAATAATGATTATTGAACTGTTAAATGATTTTGATTTAACTTTTAGTCAAGTTGTCTATAATGTTTTTAATAAAGTGTTTGTTTTGTATCAGACTAGTCATTGAATACGACTTGACGTTTTTTTTAGACTAAACATGAGATATGAATATCAATTTGGCGACGGTAAATGAAAGTGTGCCAAGAAAAATTGGCGAGAAGAAGGCCGGCACCGTACACTCCATGTTTACCAAAACTGGATATTAATGCGTTATGGTGTTCAAATTCTACTTTAGAGTATCAAAATTCTTCTCCAAACTGTCATAGAATTCCTCTTGAGAAAGGAAGGCTTATTCAATACAAATAAGATATTTAGATATCATAAAATACAATTCCTTTATAGTAAGAAACTTCGTCTTATATCCAACAAAAATCTAATTATTATTGGCATTTCCCCCCTGTCGAAAATTCCAAAGAATTTTACCTTTTCAGAAAGCAGGACTTGCGAGCTAGAATAATTGGCCTGTAATAGATAACCGTAGGCAAGGCTCGTTTTTGTTTCAAAAGTGTAGAAAATTTTGCCTTCAATCTACCACACAGTAAATTAAAAGTAAAAATATGCACCAACTTCATATAACTGTGTAAAACTTTTAATCTATGAAAGAAAGAGCAAAGTCAATAACTGCTAAAAAACACCAATAAGATTACAATTAAAAAATTACTGAAATCATACAAAATTTCATAAAATTTTTAATGATTACAAAATACTTTTAATATACGTTCTTTAGTAAAATTTTACCAAATTTTTGGCTAGACTTAAGTTTAATGTGCGTTCGCCAAAGTTGAATTTTTTTCTGGCGATTTCTCGCCAAATGTGGTGCACGTTAGTTATTTTATTGCAACCCTTTAATGAAAATATGGCAGACTTTTGGTGAGTATCCCAGTATTTCGTAGTTGGCGTGATTTTTGCCAACTTGGCGGGAAACCGCACATCAAACTTAAGTCTTACCTAATAAATAAAATATAGAGCATTTTATCAGCTTTAACATCCTATTTTTTAATTTGGGTAAATGGTAAGAATTATAATGATAGATACAAAGATTTTCATAAGCTGATGGTTAGTTAAATCACTTTTATTCGAAATACAACTGTTGCATTCTTGTCAAATTAAAATAAAATTAATATTAATCACATGACTATTAAATAATAAGCATTATATATAAATGAGTCAAAAGAAATATTGATGTCAGTCCTATTCAACAATTATTTTCTTGTATCTCAACACCCTTTGGAGAAAAACGAGACATGGAACAACATACAGTGGCTCCCAAAAGTGTTCGTACACTTACGATTTACAATGAAATAGGGCTCTATCCATGAATTAAAATTAATATTTCGGAATAGGTATTTAATAATAAGATCTATAAACTGTTCTTAACAAAACTACATGAAATATTTTAAGAACGTAGTAAAACTTTATTTTTAAGAAATCAATAATCAAAAAGTAACAAAAATTTTATCTCACAAAAGTCTTCGTACACTGAAATATTTTCGGATAAATTCATAACTTAAATTATCGTCTGTCACTTTATTTTTATTTTTGCATTGTGTGGGATTTATAAAATCATTTGGCTTTAATTTTTGCTTTCTTACACCTAAATATTCTATTTATTATTTAAAAATCGTTCGTAGTCGTAAAGAAACAACAATAAGCCTTCGAAAATTGATTATTTTTTTTCATAGTAGTGGTAAATCAGTTTGGAATGTCGCTAAATTAGTTAATTTATCCCATTCTACAGGGTAATATGTGATAAAAGGCTTTAAAGAAGAAAATCGGATCGAAAACAAGGTAAGAAAAAGTCGACCGGCAAAGTTACCAAAACGTAAAAAGAGATTTATAATTAGAAAATTTATGGAAAATCCACGTTTGAGTGCTTTAAAAGTTTCTGCAAAATTTAATGAAAAATTTTCTACTACAATTTCACCTGAAACTGTTCGACGAGTTCTCAGAGCAGCTGGAGTAAATGGGCGTTCTGCCCGTAGAAAATTTTTTGTTAGTACGAAAAAAAGGAAACTCATGCTTTCCTTCGCAAAATAAATGTTAAATAAACCCGAAACGTATTGGAACAATGTCTCATTTGCAGATAAAAGCAAATATAACATTTTTGGTTCCGATGGTATGGAGAAGAAAAAATGAGGAGCTTAATCCCAAGAACTTAGTTGGAACAGTTACGTATGGCGGTAGAGGTGCCCTTGTGTGGGGGTGCATGTCAGCATCAGGACTAGGTAATTTGGTATTTTTTGATGGTATAATGAATCATGCTCTTTATTTAAATATTTTAAAAGATAATTTAAAATTATCAGCCCAAAATTTGGGTATTGGAAACATTTTTTTTTATCAAGATAAAGATCCTATGCACACAGCTCTCAACGTTCGCCTCTGGTGTCTCTATAATTGTCCACAAAATTTGAAAACACCACCTCAATCGCCAGATTTAAACCCAATAGAACATATTTGGAGGGAACTGGAGGTTAGAGTACGAAAACACGACATTAAAACTAAAAGCGAACTAAAAACAGTAATGATGGAAGAATGGATGAGCATTGATGCAGAAATTACAAAAAAAACTAGTGAAATCTATTCCCAAACGCTTAAAAGCTGTTGTGGATGCTAAAGGATATCCTACTAAATATTGATTTCACGAAAAATTATAATATTTACTAATATGTAGAGATTTTTTTAAAGTGTACGAAGACTTTTGTGAGATAAAGTTTTTGTTACTTTTTGATTATTGATTTCTTAAAAATAAAGTTTTACTACGTTTTTAAAATATTTCATGTAGTTTTGTTAAGAATAGATTATAGATCTTATTATTAAATACCTATTCTGAAATATTAATTTTACTTCAAGGATAGAGCCCTATTTCATTGAAAATCTTAAGTGTACGAACACTTTTGGGAGCCACTGTATTTCAAATATTACTAATGGAAAAAGTTTAATTGTCTATAAAACACGTATACACAATAAATCGTAGTTCCGAATTACTTAGTAGGTAGGGCTTACTATTGTAGATATAAACGTTCACGACTTTTTTCTCCTTTAATAACAAAAAGTTCCTAAAAATTCCGGCATCTACACACATTTGAACAACAAAATTTTAAAAATCGCGATTTCTATTTTTTTATTTGTTTATTTCTCATTTCAACACTTCACTTCACTTCCATTGATTCAGTTGCGCTTCACTTCAGAACAATAGTACTCGATCACAGTTGTCATAAATTACCACCGATATCGTGAAAAATTATACAAGCGGCAGTGTTTGAAACTGCCTACTTTACTTCTATAAAATTTTCACCATAAATTCTTATCTTCTTGAAACGGTGCTCAGACAACTTCATTGTCGATTATTACATTCCTTTTGTAACTGTAACTCTCATCTTTTCATTGCAGTTTGTTCACATGCTGTGCGGTTTGTTTCCCTGCTAATCCGGAGTCCGAAGAGAATTCTTTATAAAGTGATCTTGATGATCTAACTTATTATATTTATAGTAATTTTAATTGCAAAGTTTGCATTTTCACCATGAAGCTTATTACTCACAATTTTATGTCTGCAAAATGTCTGAAGCGTGTAAATATTGGATATCCTTTGAAAATCGTTGTAAGTTTAGTAGATGAAATTACATTTTGTTCAATTGAATATACAGTTCTTTTTGATGAAATGTGTATTATTTATGGCATTATAAGTTATTTAATTGTAGTGGTTTTTATATACATTCATTCGTAAGTAACTGTTCATGGCAATATATGTTGAATAAATGTGATTATTTTGGTTGGTATCTGTTGATGTTCGCATTTACTATTACTGTATGTCTCTGTTAGGAAACTTGATCTTAAATCGAGTTTCGAATTTTGCGAACCCAAATATTTTTAGGATGATTCTCACTGATTCTAACCACTAAGTGTTTGCAGCAGCATTGATTCACCTTTTTTTCATATCACTATAAATATATCTCCGCAATTGCTTCTCCTCTTCGCTTTTACAGACTAACTGGATGGATGGCTGACTAGTTTTCTTAGAATTCCCCATGCCTTTGCTATACTCTATGCGTGTATTATTAGGCATTTACCTACCTAAAGTCTAAATTTATTAGGATTGGGATTAAGAGTAAGTTAAATGCTGCAAATGCTTAACGATGATTATTAAACTGTTAAATGATTTAGCTTTTAGTCAAGTTGACTGTAGTGTTTTTATTAAAGTGTTTGTTTTTATATCAGCCTAGTCATTGAATGCAAGTTGAAATTTTTTAGACTAAACATGAGATACAAATATCAGTTTCATTATGATTTAAACTAAGTGATGAATTAAATGCTAAATGTACACTCATCTTCGATAATACTAATTAACCAGGGAGGATGCCCATCGGGTCTGCGAGACCTGCTGCTTACAAGAATTTATTACAGAAAATTAACCCCTTAACAAAAATATTCCAGATTCACAGTAGCTGCATGCAAAGGTCATTTACTTGCTGACCACAGGTATTTCAAGAATTTCCCCTCATTTGTTATCTCAGAAAACAGACGGTGGGGGCCACTGAAGCCTGATGCTCGCATTTCTGTATAGGATTGCTAAAGAGAACATATATATTGCGACAATTTTTCGCTTAGCTTGCTTAAAATCTTAAATAAAATCTACCGTTTTATACTAAAAAATGACTGATGCCTAAAAATAAGAAAAAGAAAACACTAATTAATATGCTTGTAAGTATTTAATAACGAAAAAAAAAACATGCAAAGAAAATAATTTTGTTTGACATTATAAAAATAAGCTAAGTTCAAGTGTCACATTATGTACATTAGAAAAAATATGTGCAATAATATAACAATGATATTATCCTAACTATGTTATTATCCTAACTATGTTATTAATTTTTCCACTTGGAAAAATTAATGTTTAAAACAATTTTTCAGATGGATACTCTGGGGTCATTCCATGTCAAATCAACACACTCTATAAACCTCACCATCTCGGATTTTCATGAAATTTGGCAGAGATGTACTATTGATATAGACTTGGAAAAATACCAAATTTCATCAAGTTATGTGGACTCCTTTTTGAATTACAGCAATGTAAATTTTCAAAAAATTGCCCAAAAACAGCAAATGGAAATTTTTTGAATTGCTCTAGGAGTTCTCCTAATTGAGCTGGGGCAGGTGGAATTTTATAGCATTTTGCATGCGCTTTCCAATGGTATGCAACATACTATAGGTTAGTATACAAAATTTTTTGTCAAAATTTAAATTAAAATTTTAATTTTAAATTTTTCAAAAAGTACATATTTTAAAATTTTCAAATTAATTCCATGAATAGCTTGTATTGTTGTAAATCACCTGGCAAAATATTAATTTGGGATGACAATGGGTTAATAGTTAAAAAAAAAAAATTAAATTGAAGCTTGTTTTTCATTAATTCCCTGTATTGAACTGAATAATACAAGAAAGTTAATATTTACACTAATGTGAAAATAAATATGAGTGCTAACCTGAAGAAAGAATACAGTAATGAGTCTAAAATAATTAAATCGTACATGTTTTTGTACATAGCAGAATACTTATTAGCTTTTATGTTGAAAAGTTATTTTTACTTAATCAAATTCATTTTTCTGCAAAGCATAGCCGAGCCACCAGTTTCCTTCATAGACAGTGGTGATGTAACCTGATATGTCTTCTAATTTCAGTTTATTTGGATATTTTGACACTTCTTTTTCCCAACCCTGCAAATCATATGAAAAGTATTTCACCAATAATGTTGGTGTAGTTTTGAGAATGAATGAATGCATGATATTGCTTGGTTCCTTGGATAGCCAATGCTTGATCAAGGTGACTGTTCAAGAACAATTTTGATTCAGCATATTCCTCTTGGGTTGAGTAGGCAAAATCTACCTTGGTAATATTTTTTACAATCCACTCAAAAAGTTGTCGTGGGGTTTGATTTTTATATAGTCATTGTAAACTAGCACAAGGTGCCAGTCTCTTTATTGAATCCCCTATTCCTTCGCAAGATCCTTTTCCATGTTCTGTGACCAAAAAATAACACTCTCCTTTCACTTTAAAATCTTCCTCATGAAAGCAGAAGTTCAAAAAGTTTTACTTATTTTTGTATGGGGTGGCAGACTCGTCTGAAAAATAAAAAAAATCTTGTTTGGAAGTTTTTGAACTTTAGATGTCAGAAAGGGTAGGAGTTTTTTTAAAGGTGTAAAAAGCAACTGTGTTGTGCTCTAGGCAGTTGGAAACAACTACGCAACTAACATGTTCAACTTCGTTTTCCTGTTTGAAATATATTACAAAAGGATGGATTATGACCTGTTGGCTTGTCCAATGATACCTCTGTGCTTCATCTTGCTATGCTATAATTTTCAAAAAAATCACAGGCAATGACAAACTCTTTGAGATATCCTTTTCTGTAATTAAAGAATGCTCCCTGTTGTTTGGCTATGAAGTTGTGCTGAACCAAAGAAGACAACTTGCTGCAGAATAAATCAATACATTTTTCTGAAGATTTCTCTAAGGTTTTTAGGAAGGAAATGATCTCTAGGAAACTTGTCTTTGGCAAACTGAAACCCACTGGTGGAACTTGTTCAATCAAATTTACAGCAAAGGATTCTTTCAAAATTGTACCTTCTCAGTTTCACTTGGACAGTAAACACATTTCCCCATATGTTGCAATCAGTTGTTGATGGGTTAGAAAGTACTTTTGGTAGGCATTACTTGTAATTTTTTATGTTGCCATTTGTTAGAGTATTCATTTTTAGCATTGTCTATAATCAATTTGACATTTTGGCAAGTTAGGCATACACAAACAGAGTGTGTGCCACTTTGACCAGCTAATACACAATGTTTCGGTCTCAACTCAGCAAATTTAGAGAAACCTATTTTTATGCAAGGAAACTTGTCTGTGAAATGTTTGTAAGCTTCTTTAAAGTATGAAAAACACCTAATATAATGAATGAAATTCTTAAGAAATTAAGATTGAACAAAGAAGGAGCAGTTTAAAGAAGCCACCAGATGAACTTTTCTTCCTTGTGCTGTTCAGAAAATTGCTCCTTCCGTGTTCAATCTTAATTTCTTAAGAATTTCATTCATTATGTTGTGTTTTTTGCATTTTCATTATCTTGGTTGCTTGCAGCATTAGCACACTCCAGATGCTTTGTTTATATCTTATTTTAATTTTATTTGTATTGAATTGTGTTTTTACCTTTAATGTCATTATTTTATCAGTTTATTGTTAAAGTTTGAGCTAATAAGTATTGCGCCAAGTACAAATATGTACGATTTAATTATTTTAGACTAATTACTGTGTTCTTCCTTCAGGCTAGCATTCATATTTATTTTCACGGAAGTGTAAATATTAGCCTTGTATTATTCAGCTCAATACAGGGAATTAATGAAAAACAAGCTTCAATTCAAAATTTTTTTAACAATTAACCCATTGTCATCCCAAATTAATATTTTGCCAGGTGATTTACAACAATACAAACTATTCACGGAATTAATTTGAAAATTTTAAAATATGTACTTTTTGAAAAATTTAAAATTTTAATTTAAATTTTGACAAAACATTTTGTATACTAACCTACAGTATGTTGTATAACACTAGAAAGAGCATGTAAAATGACATATGTCCCAGCTCCCCAGCTCAATTAGGAGAGCTCCTAGAGAAATTCAAAAAATTTCTATTTGCGGTTTTTGGGCAAATTTTTGAAAATTTACATTGCTGTAATTCAAAAAGGAGTCCACATATCTTGATGAAATTTGGTATTTTTCCAAGTCTATATCAATAGTACATCTCTGCCAAATTTCATGAAAATCTGAGATGGTGAGGTAAATTTTGTTCAAAAATTGTGTTGATTTGACATGGAATGACCCTCTGTTAACTATTAAACACTAAAATTATTTTAGTTTAATTTTCCTCTTCTTTGCTGCAAAAGTTTTTTATCACATCTTCGTAAGAAATCTTTGATGCCTTCTCATGTTCAATATAAACCACTGGAAGATTAGAAAGGCAGTCTTGCTTGGTTAAGTTTCTTAAATAGTTTTCTTATGATTTTAAGTTTGCTAAAACTTCTCTCATTCGATGAGACAGAAACTGGTAGAGTCAAGTAAATTTTTAGGGCCGTGGTCAAATTTGAATAGTTTTCATGAAGACTAGTTGTATATAAATAATTTTAAAAGTCAAGAGCAGTAGAATTTAGCTTACTCTTTTTTTTTTATTCATTTCCAGCTAAATTGTCACTACCTATCACAGAATACTTAAAACTCTCTATTTCAACAGATAGTTAATCCTTGTCCAGATTGTCTTGGTACAAATTTGCCAAAGTAGTAGCTTTCTCTCTTCAAGTTTTGTTAACAAGAGTCGTCAGTTGTTTAGGAGACAAGAATCCGAAAATTTCATTAACCTTTTGCATTGATTGGAATTGTCTCTTTAACTCGGTTTTTATTCTGTCATTCACTTACAGTAAGGCAAGTTTGAATTTTTTTATGTTTAGAAATTTCTGAGCTTTCATCTTCACATTTTTCGTCAAAAAATCTTTTCTTCATTCTCTTCCTTACCTCCTTAAAAGACGGGTCTATATTAAGAGCAAGACAAGATTGTTTTGCTTCTTCAAGGACTTCATTCACAATTGTTCCTCTACAATCTTTTATTTGTGCAGTCAAGAGGTTGCACGTAACATCAATGGCTATGTCCTCTTTTTGAAGTATTTTACTGACAATGTCTAATTTTTAAATGTTTTCTGCCAGAAGCAAGTAAAAGCTACAAATTCAAAGGTCTGAATACTTTTGAAACGTGAAACAGCCCCAGACTTCGTTTCAGGGCTTGATATTGCATCGAATGCCAGGTGATTCAAAGCCTCTACAATCTTGTCCAAGTGTTTGTGGACAACAGTTACAGCTTCTCTACCTACGAGATGACCACCGAGTGTCACTGTCTTTTTTTAGTGCCAGTAGTGAATACTTTAATAAAACCTTCCATCTATTAGTATAAGCGCTAAAATATATATAAAGCCAATTAACAGTTCCGAAGTAACCTGCCACTTCATCTACTGCTGTAGCAACATTTACTCCGACCAAATTCAGTGTATGAGCAGCGCACGGTACAAATTTGGCTGAAGGGTTACTTTCTGAAATTCGTGACTGTACTCCCTGATATTTACCAGCCATATATGTGCTGTTATAGTATGATTGCCCTCGACAGTTCTTAATGTCTAATCCTTCTGGTTCAATTGTCTTCAAAATTTCCTCTGAGAGTGTGACGCGAGTTTTGTCACTCACGGTAAAAAAGTCTATGAACCTTTCAGTAATTTCAGGAACATTTACAACCACTCTCACATACCTCAGAACCTGAGACATTTGTTCAAGGTGGCTGACGTCAGGTGTACAATCAAACATAACAGCATAGTACTTGGCTTTCGGTACCTCTTTCATGATTTGTTCTCTTATTTTGTTAGAAATTATCTCGAGAAATTCATTTTGAATTTTAGCTGAAAAATATGTAACTTGACCCTTTCTATGGTGAAGAATATGTTCCCAAAGTGGAGGGTGATAACAAGATACAAGTTCTATGGTATTCAAAAATTTACTACATCTGGGATATGAAAAATCCAGTGTTTCGTTTGAACCTCGAAGAGGACTTCCTTGCTTGACCAAATGTAATATTACATCAGCAATCGATTATAGAATGGCCTTCCAGTGACTCTCCTCCTTTTCTATTTCATCCTGCAGATCTTTGTCGATTTCTATTTTTCCCAAGGATGCTTCTAGATTTTTCCAAGAACAAAAACAGTTCTTGTGGTTTAATAAATCTTCATGTTCTGATAATCTTTCTCCAACTTTTTTCCAGTTAGCAGAACCTTCTCTTCGAACCAAGGATGATTTCGATTCTCTCTGAGTATGAGCAAATAATTTGAATGGTAAACAGTACAGTGAGTTCACAGATTTTCCTAACATTAACCACAACTGATTAATTTTTTCACCGTTTGGTAAAACTTTGTGAAACCAGTCCTTTGATAGTTTTCTACCATCTCTGTAAGTATTACTTAGGTCAGGCTCATTTACTAGTTTATTCATCAGTTTTGATACTATAAAACACCTTTGCGTATCAGTTAAGTTTTCTGGCCATGTCCCTGGATCGTTTAAATCAAATAATACTGACTAATCCTTACTGCAGTTTACAGAGGTTTCACAGCTTACAAGTTCCTCTGTAGTCCCTGGTACTTGAATGTTCTTCTGAAGCAGATGAATTTGCGGCAAATTCAGTGTTGCTCTCATCTGAAATAAAGTGCAAAGAAAATCAGCCCTAAAACATAATAAACCCTAATCTCTAAAAAATATGCATAGGCTCGTTTAATTGGATATAAAGGTCGTATTTACGTACAGTATTATTCAAGTTAACGTTTATATATGTGGCATTACGATAGATACAAACACTACCAATACAGCTAGAAGAAAAATTAAATAATTAGTGATTAGTGTAAAAATTAAACGATTAATTAAGTGTTTATATCAAAATTTTATCTGTAGCATGAAACATAAATTTCAGTGTAATATTAGAATCAAATACATTGTAAAAACGATAAGTGTATGAAATATTATCAATAGTAAATGTACTTTTAATGCAGTGGTTCTCAAACTTTTTTAAGTCGGGGGGGCCGCCATTTAAAATCCTACAAATGATTATAGGCCCACTATATACAATTTT
>BGPR01005687.1:33063-90329 GCA_013235015.1 Araneus ventricosus
TATTCATTCTTGTGTTTATGAGAAACACCAGCCTGATGTGTCCTAGCGATTTATTCAATGGTTGGACAAGTATTTGAAAGACACATTCATTTCCTCATCAATATATTGAAAATTTCCTTTCTTTTTTATACATAATGGTGGTGAGGGGGAGAAAATCCTAATTTACATAAATATGATGTTAAAAATTGCAGTAAAAAGTTAAACCTTTTTTAGATATTGACACGTATTCTTCTTTTAATGAAAACCAAAAAGTTCTCAAGAGACAATTCCTTGTGTTTTATCATAAGGCAGAAAAAGCAACCAGAAAGGTTAGCTGTTTGCAATGAAAACTGGCTTTGAACTGGAAAACTGGTAACAAAAATAGTAAATATATTTGTTTTTATATCTGGACACATATTTCTCTGGAATACCACAGGTCTAACCCAAGAATCTTCTAGGGTGCAAGTTTTGAGAACCACTGCTTTAATGTGTTCATAATAACTAGACAAAATTCAAAAGACAATCACTTATCCAGTGATAGTATTGAAAAACTGATACATAACAAAGAAAACGAGCAGATTAATACCACTTACCATCATCGGTATTTTCTTTTAGCCACGGTGACAAAATTGAGGAGGACAGATGACTTTGCTTTTTTTTTTCTCTCTCTCTTTAGCTTTTTGTATGGTTTTTAAAGGTAGTTATTGCATATATGTGAAAGGAAATGAGATTGATTATACTAAAAAATATACAAATATTTTGTATTTAAAAGAATGACCTGACAATTTTCTGGACATCTTTCATTGAGTAGTAGAGTGAATTTATGTTACGGAATTGTCTTCTACCATCCATTTCAGTATCTGAAGACTGCCCTTTTGGATGATTTTACTCAGTAAATGGGTGATAGGGGGTGTAATATGAGCCCATTTCCGGAGTCTGGACAAGTGCATACACAGAAGGAAGCTGTAGTGCAATGCGTTCCCACATTCCTACGCGAATCCATCAGTCACACCCATCAGCGCCCTGCGTCTCGTTGCACCGGAGTTGCTTGGATTTTGTCAACAGACACATCTTAATTTTACGTAATTTTATTTAATGACATTACAACTGGTTTTAATTCCAGACTAGAATTTAAACAGAAAATGTAAAACATATAAATCATGGTAACGGAAGGACAGTCATAGTTAAGCTCATTTTTACCTAGCTTTTAAAGTATTATTATTTTATAAATATTTTACAAATTATGATTGTGTGTTTTTGTCTCATTAAAAAATAAATATTTATAAGAATAATCTGGTAACATACGCAACAAGTTTAACCACATTTTTACTAAATTCTTTAATTATTAGGTATCTAGATCAATGCCTTTCAAATAGTTAACTAAATTCAAACTGTATCTGTAATCGTAAACAAAAATAACACATGCTGTTTGTTGTTTCTGCACATATTCTACTTGACTGATTGAACTTGATTTTTTTTTTTTACTCATTCTTTTTTAAACAGAAGACTTTTAGATTTTGATAACTAGTGCATACAACTGTGTTATGATATAGTTAAATTTTTCAAAGTTTTGTAATATTTATTAATTCTCATTGGTGATTAGTGAACAATCCTCTTAAATATTACTATTGCGTTTGCTATGCCTTTAAATCCTGCTAAAAAACAGAGACTTTATAGGGAAAGAATGAAAGCTAAAGGATTGCATCAGCAAATGAAAGAAAAAGACAGGAAACGGAAGGAAAAAAAAAAGCAACGTAAAACTTTAGCCCCAAGAGATTTAAAATTGCCCCCCCCCCCCCCCGCCGCGCCCCAAACCCTAAAAGAGCTAAGGAAGAAAATCAACCAGGACCTTCATTGTGAAAGCAAAATTCTGAAGGTTTAATTTATATTTTTTCCTGAAAAAGAGGACAAATGTTAGATTGACCCTGAACAAATAATCAAAAAATTGTCCGAGCCTGAGATAATTACAGACGGTTCTGGCACTAGACTGAGATGCAGATACAAGTTTAAACCTGTCATACCTGCTGATGAATAAATCTTATGATTTTCAAACATATTTGAAATAAATCAAGCTTTTTTAACTTATATTTTGTACTAGGTCATTTTTGCCCTTCCGTTACTAGTTTAAAGTATCTATTTTTAATAATAAATATAATTATTTAAAAAAAAAAACTCTTAATTTTCAGTGAGTGAGCCTTCCTTAAGGTGCTCTAATTTTTTTAAAAAAATTCTTAAAATATATAACTGAGCTTTAGTTATTTGTGTAAACAAAATTCTCAGGTAGGAAAAATTTCCTTCTGTTACCAACTTTAAAATTTAAATTTTTTAAAAGTTATTTATTATAAACTACCAAATTTTGCAATTTTCATATAACTGAATGAAAAGTATAAAGGTGTGGTTTTCAGTTGTTTGAAAAAGAAGTTTTTTTTTTTTTTTTTTTCAATTTACAAGCTGATGAAGTCTGATTTTGTTGTAAAAATCAGCCTTCCGTTGCCCACGGAATCCACCATATATTGCTTAATACCTTTTTACAAAATAATCTAATTGTACCTCATTCCTTTCTATGATTTCAGTATAGTTTTAGATTTTGCAAATATTAAAATTAATTTTCACTCTTAATGAATAGATTTGCTATTCTGATTTGGCTCTTATTACTATTATGAAATATCTTACAGTTGCCATAGTAAAGGAAGAAAATTATTGTTGTGAAAAGTATGACACACGTCTACTCGCATAAGAAATTTTAGCGCGCCCGCTGAAAGGTTAACTGATATGATAGTTTTATTTATGTTCTATTTATCTATTATTATGCTTCATTCATCTATTTTTTAATCATTGTACACTCTGAGTTTAGAGAATGAATAATAGTATGGATAAATTATTATATGTGTTATTAATTATATGTTATTAATGTTTCATATTCTTATACCAGGACTTCTTAAACCATGGGTGCTTACTTGTACCATTTAAAATGTATAGAAATAAGCCCTGTGGCAGAAAATCATTATGCTTTCTGCGACAAGCTTCATTAATACTAAACTCTTTCTGCAAGAATGTTCTGTGAAATAAGAATTTGCCAAAAGACAAATCTAAGAGTAATTCATAGATAAAATAAAATATTGCAAGCATATTTTATACAAACACGCACAAATTGAAAGGTTAACTTCCCTTTTATCTGATCCAGAATGTTTGAAAGTGATTCATCGTCTGCAGAAAATGAAACTAGTTCTGTGGAATGATTGCGGTGCTTTTGCTGAATAAGTTAATTCTCCCAAAAATATAATTTGTTTCCAAAATGAAAATTTTTCTGCAGGAAACCTTTGCCATTCTGCGACATTGTTGCTGTGTCACCGTGTTTCTGTCACGGGGAAATAAGGTGACCTGGGGTAATTTCTGATCAAAAACCGCAAACATCCATTTTGTGAAAAAACTGTTCAAGGTAGAATTTTAAATTTTGTTGAAAGTTTGATGACTTATGAGATGAGTCCTATACAGCCTTATTTTCTTAGAAAATTAAAATAGAATTTAAAAGTTTTAAATTTTCAGTGATCAGGAATTGCCCCTGGATCAGGGTAATTCCTGATTACTTCTGGGGTAATTATTGATCACGTAGTTTTTTTTAGTGAAGAGGCATTTAAAAATGGTTACACAACAGTAATTAACAAATAATACATTAGATCAAATAAATAAACCAACAAAACATAGTTAAGCAGATAGCTTGCTTTGAAAAAAAAAATTAAACACTTAACGTTTCCCAAAAATCTTTGCAAGATTTTTGAACATTTATATGCTCTGTTTACTGGTGCATAATGAACAGTGAATGGGTCAGTTCCATTTAAGGATATTGAACCAAAAAAAAAAAAAAAAGGTTTATTTTTTCAATTCTGTCACATTTGTGATCTTTTGAGAATAATGGTTTTTTTTGCTGTAGATTATGCCTATGCATAAAAGAACTCATCCAATCTTCCCCAGGCATATAATCTTTGAAGCAACAATATTTTTGTAAGTGCACAGCTAATTCATATTTGTACCTTCTTTATTTTTAATTACAAAACAGAAACAGTTAATTTCTTTCTATTCCCATCTTGCCACACTCTTTAGGCAAGCAGCCAACTCATTTTCATGTTCTGCAGGAAAATAGGAAACAGCTCCCAAATGTTTTACTACTGTGATGCATTCTTTAACTTCATTAAGTGAGAGTGTAAAGTTGAGAATGGAATTTCAACAGCTATAGTAGCAGCTCTCACACTGAAATTTTCATGTTCAATCTTTGGAACAGCTTCATTAATTTTGACTTCTAGAAACTTAATATCTTTTTTAGGTTTATAGTTTTTCACCATATTTATGAAGCTAATTTAATAAGCTTAGAAATTATCACTTAAAATATTGTGCAAACGTAGAATCAATATACAAGCAAGTTAAGACAAATTAGAAATGATGCAAATCAGAACACTTTTTTTTTTTTTGCTTACAGTTAGAAAAGAAACCATTGTGGCTACAATTAAAATATGTTTTACAGTAATTACAGTTAATAAATATGAACTGTCATTTAACAGAACTAAAATTATATTTATTAGCTATTTCGGATGCTATTTATGACAAGAAATGACAATGATCAGGAATTACCTCAGTTATCAATAATTACCCCATCTTATAGGGGGCAACATTTGATATAATTCACTATAATTAATTTCAATATTTACAGTAAATGTGAAACAACTAATCAAAAGCTAACACTATTTTTAGATAAAAAGAAAGTAACACAAAATATTTATTGTTAAGAGAGGGAGGAGGATCTTTGTAAAAATATGTATATTCAGGAACCCATCTTTGAAATGGCAAGTATAGTAAGCAGTTTAAAAGATGCTTAATTTGATAAACTAAACAGCAAATTGTAATTGAGTAAATGTAGTTATACTCGAGTAAAATATTCAAGGATTCCTGGCCATATCTCAAATTTCATAAAAATATTCTTTTTTAAAAAATAAATTATTATCATTATTTATCCCAGAAACGTGGTGATCGTGAATTACCCCGAGTCACCCTAAGTAGGGTTGTGTACCTGTATTTCTGGGATCAGAAATTTCCAAAACAATTGAAAAGGAATTCTTGGTTATATTCTTCAGTTTTAGCAAGCAATATAAGTACAAAAAACTATATTGATGTGATTAACATTTAACCTATTAAACTGAATTTCTTTTCTGTTTATTATAATAATTCTAGGGTTCCTTTCTAAGCTAACTGTGCTATTTTAAGAATACCTATTCATTTCTAGATTTTTAAGAAAGAAACTCAAACAAAACTTTCAACTCTAATTTATGTAGGGGATTATCCCTGGAATTAAGTGAATTAAAAAATTATGGATTCATTGACATTTAAACATTTGTCTGTTGAGAAGTGTGATAATAAGGATTGATAAAAAAAGGCAGTAAATAAAATGATCAATAATTATTGATGAATATGTCTTCTAGGATAGATTCATCATAATTATTGATGATTTTATTCATCGAAATTGATCATTTTACACAAATTTCGTGTTGCTACTATTCATAATTTCATAGGAGTTCTTGTGTCAGAAAAGGACATAAATTTTCAGTTTTATATTATAGAGAGATATATTTTGGGTTGTAAATGGAAGAAATTTATAAAGCCATATTATGTATTAATGGTAAAATATGAAATATCACCTAGCTCAAAATATTGAAAGCAATTTGTAAGGGAGCAAATTAGTGTAATCTTCGTGCCATTGGTCATTATAGATAGGTTGTATATAATAATCCATTGAAACTGCATTTGTATTTTGATATATAAATCATTACTTTTTTTTCTTTAGCCCAAGGAAATTCAAGAAGTAAAGGCTGACTTCAGTGCTGAATTCATTTGTAGAATGATTCCAAAATTGGATTGGGATGTCTTATATTCAACTGCTGAATCTGTAAGACACAATTCTGTGGTATTTTTTTTTTTTTATTACAATGCAAGTTTTTTTTATTACAATGCATGTGAAAAGTAATATACCTTCTGAAATTGAACTAAATATCTGGAAACAAACTCTCAAGTGTTAAAAATGAATAATAATGTACAGTAAAAGCTTAACTAACTGGCATCCTTGGGAAACACCGATTTCCGGATACCTGAAAAGTCCGGATAGTTGAGTGTGACGTGAAAAATGGGGGGGGGGGGGGATTATTGCCTTTTTTTTTTTTTACAGATTCTGACCCTTGTCTTTTTTTCTGGTTGCCGATTTCGTTTTTAGGTCTCGTTCTTCGGCGAAAGGTGAGGATCTTTTTCTTTTCTTTGGTTCTCACTTTTGCTTTTGAGGGGGGGGGGGGCTTCATGAAACAAGTCTGTGTATGTCACTGTACTGTATTTTTTTCCCCCTTCTGTGCCCCTCCGTGCGGAGCGGAAGTTGCATTCCAGAAATAAATTGCCCGCGTGAATGGAACGGCATGTGCCCGTGCTAAATTTTGGCATGCGGATGTAAAATCTTTAGAGAAAACTCATTTTCTAATTTTTCTGGTTAATTGAGCTTTCCGGATACTTGAATGCCGGATAATCGAGAATTTACTGTAGTATATGTGTCTAAATATACAATACTGAAATTCACGCATCTCAAATTTATTCTTGAGGCCTAGTTTTTGCATTTCCAGTTCTCAGTAGTGCCAATTAAGTTCTGTTGCTCAGTTTTTATATGAAAAAAGACCTTCTGATGGATGGAAAAGTATTTATTATTTTTTCCACTCTTATGGAAATGAGGAAACTAGTTTGTAAAGAGTGGCAGAAAAATTTAAAAAGACAGCACTAAGTAGCTTGGCATCAGCTATTATAAAATTTTACTATTGTAGTATGTGAATGGAATGAGAATATTCATTGATACATAATCTGATGATATCTTGTACTTTCCCGATACAATGTGTTAGACCCCTTTTTCATTGAGAATGAGGAAGACTCTTATGTCACTCAAAAATGCTGATCAGAACATTTTTTCAGGATTTGAAAAAATTCTGTTGGGCAAGGGACCTTCATATGAATAGAAAGTAGCATCGAGAGAATGAATGACCAGCCATATTTTACTTGAAAATCTATCGTGTTATTACTATTCCATATCTGTACCATTCTGCTGGTCTTGCTTCACCTGTTTATGTTAAGGGAAACTACTCGTTTATGAAGATCAACCAAGAATCATGCCTGCATTATTCATACAGCAAAAGGAGATGAGGTATACATACATTATACATCATCTCCTTTTGCAGGAGTCTGCAGCATCTTTGTTTCAGGATATGTTTGAGAATCTGTATGAATAATATGGACAGAGTTTGTGCACTTTTTGAACACTCACATTTTGCTTAACACACTGAATTAACATACTAATAGTGTATATGTTCCTTATAAGAAAAAATAAACTTTGTGAAAAAAAAAAATTAGATTGTCCATTTTCTTATTTCAGTACTGTATATTTGAGCAAAGTGGTATAAAATAAGGGGATTTATGACAGATTCATTAATATACAGAGGTGTGTCATTATTCTTTTTGATTTTCATTATTGACAAATTTCCATAATTTTCTGTTATAAAGAATCAAACTTTACAAACTTAATCTTATTAAATTTTTATTAGTAATATGAAATCTACTTTTATCAAATCATATATTGAAATACAGCTATTCCAAAAGTTTTCATAAAGAAATCGGTGTTTGAATGTTTGACAGTTGCAACTCAATCAGTTGTTGTTTGCTATATTTTTGTTCAGAACAAATGTTTGATCATCAGGTTTTTCTTATCGAAAATCTACTTCAAAATTAGAATTACTTTTAAAAAATCCATTTTCTTTTTAATATGGGGAATACAACTCATATAGGTATTTGAACTTTAAGGAAAACAAATTATTAAATCACATTTATTCAAAAAAAAATTTGTTTTTTCAGATATTCATAGAAATATTTACAGAAATTTTATAAAATTTCTTAATAGTGTTTTCATCTAGAAATTTAAATTAAAATTGTGTATTTTATGACAAAATAGGATTTACTATGATACTATCTACCTCTAATCTCTATTAATTGATGCATTGGGGAAAAATTATGTATTATTTCTTGCTCTTTAGTATTTCATTAAAACTTATTTTGTCTGGTGTTTTTAATTTTTATACTGGCATTTGTAATTACAGATTGGACATTTAAATGACTTGCCGAAGACACTATCACCTCAATATGAAAATGATGAAGAACTCCTGCGGAAAATTCATCACGTTCTGCTTGAAGTAAAATTACAGATATTTTTATTTTCTTTAATTAATATAATATATGGATATTAAATTATTCAGTGTATATGAAAAGATAAAATTTTCTTATGATACTTATCTTAAAAATAATACTCGTAACTGAAACTTATTAATATATGGATTTTGTTGTGAACTGCTAAAATTTTATTATATTCAAGTTCATCAGGAGTTAATAGAAATGAAATTTGTTGAAATTAGCATGTATGCTGCAAGAATCTAAAATGTTTCAACACTCGTTATTTTTCTTTGTCTAATCTAGATGTGAATATTTCTGGTTGTAATGCACAAAATTTATTTAATTAAACTTCAGTCATGTTAGTAAAAATACATTGTTCAACAAAACTGCTCATTCCATTTTTTTTTCTTTTCTTTTGCCATTATTAGTGTAATGTAATATTTAGTAATGCTCTTCATACATTACCATTTGTATGAAGAGTATTACTAAATATTACAACATAAATTATCAACATGCATTTTTGTCAGTCTGTAGTAACTGTCCATATATTATTTACATATATAACAACTTTTGACAAAGAAGTATCATTGATAAGTATGATAGTTTTCATTGTTGATTCAAAATAACACTTGAATTATCTTTGCAGTTGTTACATTTTTCTGTGATATTTTATTTAGCATAGGGGAGGTGGGGATATCTTACTTTATCATGTTGTTAAATTGTACTCTATGGTTTCATTGAATTCTTATATTACAAAGCTTCAAGTATTTTAGAATTATAATTTAAAGAAAAATAAGAATTTCCTAATGAATATATGATGATTTTCTAGAGAGTAACAGGGATTTTTGAACTGTTCATAATATTAAGGATTAGATTTTTTTATTACTTTGATTACTTACTATACTTTGATGCATAATTAGTCTGTAGATTTTACGTGGCTTTTAAGAAACCCTAGAAACATTTTTTAGATGTATCTTTTATTCTCATTGTTAAATACTGTACATTATTACTTATGATTTATACTTTAGTCATTCATTCTATCTTGAGTTGACAATACATTCAGAGTCACAATGACCAAATCAAAAGTGAAAGACAGATACATGCCTCTCAGTGCTATAAAAGAATTCTATGAAATTGAGTAACTTTCATTTGCAATGTTTCATTCCACTGAATATCAATAACTGTTTTTTAAAGTTTACTTATAAGAACATTAACATCATATTTAGAAATATTTAACTGAGAATATTGATACACACTCTGTAGCTTCTGCTTTTTCTGTCAGTTTGATTCTGATTATAATAGTTTTCTGGTATTTTTCAAAGGTTTTTAAATATTTTTAATACCATTTCTAGTCATATATTATACCAACTTAACATTTACTGAAATTCAATGTTGTATGTTTTATTTCCTTGTAGATAACTTTTATTTGCTTATATATAATTTTCTAAATAAACATGTTATTCACTCACTTTTGTTCCTAAAATAATTAAAATTATTCTAACATAACTATTATTTATCACAAATAGATTTAGTATAGTCTAGTGCAATCACTAAGATATGTTTTTTTTTTTTTATGCTTTTGAAACAATTTTAAGTTATATAAGTATTTTGCAGATTGAAATTGTGTCCGCTGATTTGATTTGTCCTGAAACTGGAGTGAAGTTTCCTGTTAGCGATGGCATTCCCAACATGCTTGCTAATGAGGATGAAGTCTGAATTCATTATATTCCATATCAGAAGACTTTCATATAATGTTATTGTTGCATGAAGGTTTTTTAAAGGATCTTTCATTTGTCAAGGATTGGACAGAGATGTATGATGCTTGTATATAAATTCATCTTGTTATTTAATAAAACAGTTTTGAGTTGTACGTTTGTTATGTTGTCAATGAACATGGAACTTTTTAATATAATGTAATAGAATGTGATCAATATCCTTAAAACAATTTAATGTGGCTCAATTTTGATTTTCGGAAAAGTGTATGAGAGGCATGTTTTATGGAAAATTTTATGAAAAACTTCTTCAAATTTATTTCACGAGTCAAAAGTAGACATTTTTTATAGAGTTTGTGATGTTTTTAAATTTTACTTCTAAATAGTCAGTGGCAACTCATAGATAATTTTTTGTGGGTGTTTTTTACAGTTATAATCTTATCAAGCAATCGATTTCAAAAATAATTGGAAGGTTAAGATAACTATAAACAGACTTGACACATTTCCGCGGAAACGCAGATTTCAGCTTTTTTGGCATCGGATTTTACTATTTTTAATTTTCTTTTATATAATAATTCTACAATATTTTCAATATCTCGAGCACTTTTTGTATAAATTTAATTATTTTATTGTTCCATTAATCAATATATATTTTACTTCTCGGTATTTTATAATTGGCACGATTTATTATTTATGAAGTTCAGCTTTTTTTGTTCCAAGCCTGTGTCATGTCTGTATAAAGTCATGGCCTAACTGCTTTTTATTAAATCGAATTATATCATTATGTAATCGGATATCCTTTGTATGTTCATAAATGTAATGCAATGTATATTTTGTTTGATATTCTGCATCTGCAATCAAGCATTTTCATACACAGGATTTCTCTTTATGTACATAATTGATCTGCATTTTTCAAATACTTCATAATTATTATTTTTTTTGCACATTTTAATATCTAACATACTTTGTGTTTCACATTACTTTTAATTCAATTTTTTTACTGTGTTTATTAAAAGTCAAGTATGTGTGAATATAATCCTAAAAATAACAAGATTGGACAATGGTAAAAAAATCAATTTTTTAATTGACTGGTAAAAATGTTGATAAAAGAGGATGAGTAATTTTCTTGCAGTACATTTTTAACTTATTTGCATATCTCCTCTCTCTCTCTGCTTCTTATTTTGTTATAAAATAATTCTTTTTGCTTGTACATGTATTGATGAAAAACTCTCCATGAGGTTAAGTTAATTTAGTGTGAGGAATTTTATTAATTAAAAAAGTGATTTATATAGAACTTTCAAAATTTATTATTATTGTTTTATTCAGGAGTGGTGTTAGAGTCCCCTTACAGGAGGGCATGTCTGCTATACAAGGGGATGGTTAATGATGAGCATCTCAAATTTTAGCCAGATCTTTATATATCTACTAGTTGAATAGACCGTTGCATGAAAGGGGGCACAGTATCCCCATCGGGGGGGGGGGTGGACAGCCCACTGATGCCACCCCTGGTTTTATTAAAGTTAAATGATGTAATAAATCAAACTTTTTACTGTTCAAAATTTCTTTTTTTAGTATTACAAAAAAAAATAACCCTCAAAGCCAGCCTGAAATATCCATTCTCAAGTGTAGATATCACTCATCTATCTGAGAGCTGTGATTTGTATGCATAATTTGATGAAAGCTTTATGATACTGCAAACTCATTGGCAGTGGAGGGGGGTGCACTCAATATCTTTTATTTAGCCATTGCAGCCTGGTGGTTGAATCCTCCCTTGGTTATTTGCAAAGATCATGAGTTCCAAGCCTGAATACCTGTGAACACCATTATTCTTGAATTAGTGTTGGTGCAGCATAGTCAAGCGTAACTCTTATGCCAAAAAACAGAACACAACTTGCATTTAGTGAGATGTATCATGAAAGTGTAAATAATGAGATTCCAACTCGGGGTGTCACCTTCAAACTGAGATTCGAATTTTAAATCGGACCAGGACTGCTTTATTTAGATGCTTTTTTTTTTTCTCTAAAGAACATGGTGTCCAAACACTATAGTTCATGTTATTTTCCCAAATTTGACTAGGAATTAATTACACATAATTAATGTGTTGAAGCAAGAAGTAAAAAAATGTTTAGATGTTTAATAATTCCCTCCATCTTTAAATAGATTAGATCTGATTATATCTAATATCTGAGTTTAGTGGCATTTTAATGTCTAAAAAATTAATCTTTCTATTGTACTAATAGTTGAATTAAATCATTGTGGGAAATTGTTTTAACATTCTGAAATATTTCTTTCGAATGAATACATCATAGTTACCCATCAGCAATATCCTAGTTTAGTACTTTGTTACGGCTGATTAAAAAGAATGACCTTCACATGTACTAACATGAATCTCCTAATTGATTGTGGTTTCCCCAAATGATCTAGTAAAGAGCATCCAATTCCAAAACATGCAAGCATCTAACAATTGCTTTGATATGACTGATACTTTGTTTCTTCTCATTTGTAATGCAAACAAATTGTAGTTATTCGAAGAACCTAGCTATATTGTTTACAGAATTCTTGAAAGTACTCATGAGGTAAGCAAAAATATGATTTAATACAAGTTTTTCTTTCACTTTTCCATTTTTGGCATTTTGAGGTGAAAAAAACTTTTGCGATTCTATTTCATCTGAAAAATTTGTCACCTCAAAAAGTGTGTGGGGGAGGGATATGAAAAATATGCATGAATTACTGAAAAATTCAATTTAAAAGTTATTCTGCAAATTAAGCATAATTAAATGTATAATTTGATTAAGTGGATATGATTCTCTTAACTATTTTTGATTTTGAATACTGGAAGAATCAATATTATTTAATACAACTCTATGGGGGATCACAACCTGCAGTTTAAGTAGTTCTTGATTTAATGGATAATCTACAAGCAGAGGCGGTTGCCTCGAGACTCTGGGGGGCCTCGAAATCTATTTGAAGTTCATCACAGTGCTAAGCCAACAGTGAGTTTGATTTGAGCAGAAGCCTCAAAAAATGTTGCACCTGTGGCCTCATGTTACCAAAAGTTGCCATTGTCTACAAGGTTCATTACAATCTCGGAGCAGTAGACTCATTTAGAGGATTTTTACAATCAACTTGCAAAGTATTATATTTAGTTTTCATAGCCTAATTTTTAATTCTAATAATTGCAATAAAAGCATAATTTAAACATTATGGCATAAGTTAAAATAAAGAAATCATTCTCGAGTTAATTAAATGCATACTTCAAAAGAAAATTTTGCTAGTGTATAAATTTTGAAGATTTATATATTTTCAGACCAGTTTAAGTAAATCGCCTAACTTTTTTTAATGACCAATGATGCTGATTTTCAAAAGTTAAACAATCACACTCTAACCTCCTCTACAAAGAAACTCGCACTTTACTCCAATATATATATTTTCTTTTGTAGTAAAATTGATTGGCAGAGTTAATGCAATAAGTTATAGATTTGGTTAATTTGATATGTTGTTTTATAAAAATATATCGAAAGTCTGTGGCTTGATCTGAAATCGTAAAATTTGTGTGATGGTAAGAAGTTAAATAGACCAGAATATCGATCTCATCAGAGGTTGAGTTTTGTAGGAGAATGATGCATGTTATCAATCAGTGGCACCTGTGACATGATATTGGGTAAATGACAACATTTGAAAAGTAGGATGATAAGTTTAAAGTCACATTTTTATGATGAAGTTATTCACGTGTACACTATTATGAAATTTAAAATAGCAATATTAGTTATATGGGTGGATATAGGGGCAACTTTATTTTATTGACAAAATATTAAAGAGAATCCTGTCTGATTCTACAATTACACAGGTACTGACTCGTTTTTATTTATTAAAGTACTAAGGGAGCTGCACCCACCCCTTTGGCGATTCCCATTTTTTGGAAATTGGAATTGGTGGCTTCGTCATCTGCTAAACTAAAAAGGTTACATATAATTAGAAAAGAATGCATATGTTTGTGACATGGATACCATTTTTAGTTCATAAATTGATAAAGTAATAAAATTCCAATAGTATTACATTAAAGTTAAATATATTCTCAATAGATTGATACGAAACACACATAATTAAGATTTAAAATAAGCCCAGTATAAAGTATTTCATGATAATGCAATTGGTTTTGTTTTATCTTTTTATATAGAGGGAGGTTTATTTTTTACAAAGTATTGTCTCTCGCCAATCTTGCCATAATCACGCTAACCATTAAAAAACTCGCCAAACTAAAGAAAAAAAATTCAATATTACCACATTTTGTGAGTAATTGTCCAAAAGAAATTATATTTTCACAACCACATCATATTTTTTTTTTTTAAGGCACAGTGTTACGGTAAACTTTAAAAATAGTTACCTCTAATAGGCACTTGGAAAAAGTCCTGAAATTAATTAAACTGGTATGTATAAATTTTTTACAGAGAAAGGTGCAACTCTCCCTGTCCATTACAACTTGTGCATTTTTTTTTTTTTTTTTTTTTTTTTTTTGCCTCAGTTTAAACTGTCTTTTTTTTTAAAAAATCCAAAAACCGGATCGGAAGATAGGCTCGACTAGACTAAAATTTGCTAAGTTGTAAAGCTTTGAATTTCATCATCTTAGGCCAATCGCCGACACCCGCTTCCTTGAGGCATCTGTTGGTTGACGGATTACTGAAAGAATCTTAATGAACAGATAAATATTGGCTAATGGATTGTTTTCCTGCAAAAACTATACTAATAAAAATTTTTGTCTGCAAATGTCGTCTGTTTTTTGTAGCCAAAAATATTTATCTTTAGTCGGAACTTCTGTGGCTTCCAGAAGATTAGTATCTGTGTTGTATGATGTTGGTTCCAATGAGAAGTGTCAACTCACGGATCAACTCATTGCTGAAAGAGACTTTATGAGCAGATTAGATGATAAATATTGGCCAATGAGTTAATTTCTTGTGAAAACGATGTTAATAAAAAAATTTGTCAATAATACTCTATTATATTGTATTAATTACTTATGTACAATCATTACTTATTACATTAATTAATTATTGTATTAATACTTACTTATTGTATATTATTATTAATAAAAAATTCTGTCCACAAATGTTGCTTTAAAAAAAAACAAAAGACGGTTTTTTCAAAAACCAGTTATTTCGGGCGGTTTAAACCGCTAGGTTAAAGCGGAGATGAAAAAAAACTGTTTAACCGAAAACCAGTTTTTTTTGGAAAAACCACCATCTCTAGTTTATATTTTAAAATTGTATTGCTACAATAAATTAATAAGCACCTCTAACTTGCATAGAACATGCATGAAAAGAATTTGTCAGCTAAAATATAGTAATACTAATCAGTTATTCTCATGGATTTTTAAACTTCCAAGGCCGTCATTGTTCTGTTATCCTTATGAAAAGAAATAACTTGATTACACTACCAGCATATCAATAACTGTAATTACTTGGCAGAAAAATAGTTTTAAAAAATCGTGGCTTTAAACATTACTGGAATCAAATATGCAAATAATCAGTCTTTTTGTTCCATCTTTGACATTTATTACTGGATGAAGAAGTGAAAACAAAAGCTCTCATCACAGAGAAGGAGATAAAAAAAGGAGTTTCCTTCTCTGTGGTTAAACATACACACACAAATACTAGGCACCAGGTTTGATAAAAATTAATCTCTACTGCTAATAAAGCAGAATGTGCGTGTCTGTGTGTTGGTCCTCTACAGGGCAGACCGGTAGACGTAGAGCTATGAGATGTGGCACAGATATACTTTAAAGGGTGGGAATGTGCACCTCGGAGCCCTTTTTTTAAAAATTTTACTTAATTAAAATTTAGGTGAAATTTAGTTTTCTTTAAAGTGAGAGTTCTATATTTAGTAAAAAGATGGAGAATTTTTCAAAAAAAAACTTTTATAATTTTTTTTTTTTTTACAAATTATCATTGATTTATTGAATTAATAAAAAGAAGGACAGTCAAGGAGACGCTATTAAAAATCGGATGTTTTTTAAAACAGAGACAAAGATTATCTGTAAGTGTGCTGTATCATCTTTGCAGCAAACTTGTTTCACAAGTGGGTTGGTCAATTATGCTTTGTTACTTTGCAGGAAGTTTGCTGCAAAGTTGCCACATCAAGTTTGTCATAAGCTAATATCAAGAAAAATCAAACTTGTTGCAAGTGTACATGCCATCTGAGTAAATACCATAGAAATTATGTTTGCCTGTATCTTTTGAGATGCATTGTTTCATTTGAAATCGTTTAAAATTTCATTCGGTTTATAGGAATCAATTTTTTAAATCCTAAAATTTTTTTCTTTATTTGGTACTCTGTACTGTTTTCCTACAGTTCACATGTCATTATCGCGAAGAAAAATAAGCGGGCAAATCGATAATTTGTATCTATTGTTTTGATTTTGTTCTCAAAACTTTTTCGTGTCATTGTGAGCGATTTTTTGGGTTGAAGTCCTGATTCCACGTGCAACGCCGTGGGCGTACTATTAGTGCAAAATATGTCCGTATATACGACAGTCATCGAACCCGTTCATGAACATGGTTCTTCAAAGCCAGGCGCCGTCCACAAATTTTGCTTATAAAATCCGCCGAACAAATTCTCTTCCTTCAATTTTCTTTCCGTTATGTGCTGTTCTATCTTTTATTTGTTATTCTTAATAAATTAATAACTCAAAGTATTCCGATTAAATAAAGAATATATATTTTTTAAAATCTTAAATCAATATTTTTGTAATGCTGTATACGGTGTCGAACAGCTCGAAGTAGATCCATTTTTGGATGATCCCGCAGACTGCACTGAAACTGAGCAACTACGTTTGCCGTGCCGATGTCCAAATCCGAATCTTGATTATTTTTCGAGTACAACGCGAGCAGTGATAAAGTAATTACTAATAATTTAAATGCATGTTTTTAAAAATCATTTATGTGATCTAATTATTGCGGTGTTAATAACATTCGCGACACCAGCTTTTCAATAATTAAATAACAAATGTAAACAAACCGGAACATGTATTTTTAAAATCTAATGATTTTTCCAACTTCATCACTCAGTCTATAATTTGGAAAATTAAATGTTTAAATTGTTTTTAATATCCGTAATATTATTGTACTTCAATAGGTGCACCTTTATCGAAAATATTTTTGATCTCAAATGTTTTGTACAAATTTTATTAAATTGCAAATTATGAAAGCAATTGTATTTTTATGTATAGAAAACTGTTAAGTTTCAAAAAGTAGCTAAAATTATGAAATTCTTACAATATTATTGTAGAAGAAATTATTGAACTGTGTAATCATTAGAAAGTTTGATTTAGTCAAAATATGTATTTCCTAATTTGACCAACTGAAAGTGATAGTTTAAAAAAAATGAGAGAAAAGATATTTTTTGAGAAATATAAGACAGAAACCATGAAACTGAATAATCTTTAAAATTAATTTTTTTATAATACTGGTGGAAAGCAATATACAAGCAAACAGTTGCTTTTATTTTGTATTAGAATAATATAGGCAGGTATATCATTCAATCATTGGCAATATGTACACATCTTTGAATTTTAGAACTTTTTAGTTAATTTTTGTCTTATATGAAATTATTAATGGTCAAATTGCAGCATTATATTTTATCTAAACATCAGTAATCTTTTCAAATTATAGAATATTAAAATGTGTGTGTCAGTTTTTCAAGATTGATTTGAAAATGAGACTTATTCAGAGTTAAACTTGTTTTTTTAAATTTATAAGAAGTAAAATTCTTTTAAATACAAAATATTTGTATATTTTTTAATATAATCAATCTCATTTCCTTTCACATATATGCAATAACTACCTTTAAAAAGCCAATTTTATATTTTTATCAAATAAAGACGATATATAGGTATACTAGCTGCCTGTGGCAACCAGCTTGCTCGCCAGGAAAATGAGTTGTATTTTATTATCCCTTAAATCTGAATTCATCCCTTTAAAGTTCCTTGAGCAAATTGAAAACTTCAGATTGAGATAGATTTTTTAACTTACTATTTTATGAGCTTTGATGCACCCATCTTGTTTCGGTTGTTTTACATTATCAATCTTCTAAAATTTGAATTTTGATGTAAAATTGTGCAAAATTTTAGATGAAACTGTACTTTACAGTGCGGTCTTGTTTTTTTTGCCATTTTGATGCAATGCAATTCTGAGTGGTAGTTTTGTGTTGGTTTGGTGTAGTTGGTGACACCAAATGGCAGAAAACAAGACTGCACAGTAAACTACAGTTTTACCAAATTTTATTATTACAGCAGCCTCTTAGCTAAGTTTATGTATGCTTGTAAAAAACTTTAGAATAGTGTCTCTGTACCATGTATGTTTCGTTATTTATTTAGTATCTTTAAAAAGTTTTTGCCTAAAAATATGAACAGATACGCAGTATCTTCGTACCATAATTTTTTACAATGGGAAACAAATATAATTATATTATTAAATGTGGTTTGTTGTCGAAACAATGAAAACAATTTGGATTTGGTACAATGGAAACCAAAATTACTGTTCTACTAAAGTTCTTAATATACTTAAGTGCACTGATCTCTAACTGTTAGCAAAAACCAAAAAACCAAGTGATTTATATTATTTATCTGCACTCCTTTTTAGTATTATGTGTATATGAATATAAACATCTTAAAGTACAAACTATTTTTGGTGATATTCTTACTATGCTCTTTTGTTACTTCTGAAATTTTATTTTTTATACTTGCTTCCTTAAAAGTTCAAACAATATAATAACACAAAGTATTATTTAAAAAATCTGGTTAAATTAATAAAATTTAATTTTTTTCTTGATCTTCTGAAATTTGTTTAACAATTAAAATTTATTCTGAGTTACATTAAAAATGTTATCAATATTCTGATATCTGGTACAGCTTTGATATACGACGTCACTGGTTATAATTTTGTTTTGCTGCTTTTTTTTAACAGCTTCAGTATAGGACCCTATTGGCGATATTTTGTTTTGGTGACTTAATGATATGATGTTCGGTTAGGCGACAGAAAGTCACCAGTACAAGATTATTGCCAGTGATGCCGTATATCAAAGCTATTCCTGATCTCTTGAGTATTAGCATTTATATTATGTATTTATTTTCAGATTAAAAATATTCTGCTGTAGGGAATTTTGATGAGATTTCAACTTTTACATGGTGTCCAAATAAGATTCTTTCAGTATTTCAAGTATAGTAAAGTATCTGTACAAATTTCTGTGATACGCAAACAGTTTGCACAGATAATCTGTTATTCAACTTTTCAGCCTTCACTGTTTTCATATTCTGACTCAAAGGTTCGACAATTAAAAATAGTAAGTTCAATCACAGTTATTCCATTTCTAAGATTTTCAAAGTGCATTATTTTTTCAGAAAGCTCAATTGATTAAAAAAAGGGGGCAAAAACAGACCGGGGGGGGGGATTTTTTGCTAGCACAAGCAGCAAGCTATGCAAATCCAGCACTTACAGAAAAGTGATTTTGTGTTAAAATTGGTGCAAGATACAACTATTGTTGAGCTAATTGAAAATTACAAAAAAAAGTTGTGATAATTTTATAAAGATACTAGCTGATAACTCGGCATTGCTTGGGATTCATATTTTTTCATATGCCTACCTCCTTTTTTTCAACATATGTTGTTACTAACTTTCCCCAACAAATGCAAATATTCTTTCAAATCTAGCCTTTTTATTTCCTTATAACAGCATGGTTTGAAAGAAAACACAAGAAGTTCGGAAAAAGAACGTTTATTTTAAACAATAAACTCTTTATATACATAATTTTCTTCATGTTGCTGATTAAAAAATATAAAATTAAAAATTCTTTAGGACAAGCAAAATCTCAAAAATATATGTTGTGAAATAAAATACCATAAGACAAAAAAAAGGAAAGAAAAAATACAAGAAAATGATTTTTCCCGATGTTTATAAATTAAAACATGGAAGCTCGATGCGCGAATTGTGTGCAAAAGAAAAAATAAAGTCATTTATTTAAACCAATTTCTGTTAGTACAGCTCAAAAAGATCATATGTGTGGAAAAGAGAAAAAAATAATAAAAATGCAAGAAGTCCGGATGTGAATGTTTAATAATTGAGAAAAAAAGAAAATTGGCAAAAACGACCGAATTTATCACTTAACCCTTTATGTCATGGTTTTGCATATCTGCAACAAACCCAAAAGGAACTGTCTTTTCCGCTCTTCAAGTCCATTTCATTGGTTTTGCCATACTGTCACATTGTAGTTAACACAAATTGCTCATAAATTCCCCAGCAGATAGTGTTACTGAGGTGATTTTTAAAAACAAAGTTTCAATTGACACTTCAACATTTGCACGAGGTTGCTCCTGAAGTTACTGCAGAATTTAGTGAAGTCAAAAAGAGTGGACACATCCATTTGTGAGAAATGTGGTGAAGGTCTTTGTTAAAACAAAAACTAACAACTGTTTTAAAAACTGAAGTCTTGAATTTTTCATGCCATTTTGCATTATGTTGCAGAAATGCAAAAAACACTTTTTTGTCTATAAATTTTTATTTTAATGTGCTAAATTTTTAAAATTATTTTTTTCCATACTTACAATGATGTACTTCAGTGGCGGTTTTTCACACAGGCGTTAGAGGTACTCGCCTCGAGCATTTAGGGAGCCTCAAAACCTATTTGACGTATATTGTAATAATAAGCCGATGACGATTTTTCAACATTGGGTAGGGGAGGGGGCATCAAAGCAATTTTGTGCCTGTGTCCCTATACTGACAAAATCTGCCACTGAATGTCTGAGTAATTTTTTTTCAAATCGGAGTTGAGATTTAAAGTGTTAAAATTAAATAGTTAAAAATCTAAATCGAATTTTAAAATTACTTTTATGGCATTGGTTCCCTTTTGTGCTAATCCATCACTTGCCAAATTTGCTCTCGGTACGACGAATGGTCTAGATGTGCATAAAGAAAGAAAAAACATATTTAAAAAAAATTTGCCTTTTTATATATATAGATTCCTAGAGGATATGAAACTTTGTCTTCTTTAAAAGAATAATTTCGTTAAATTATTCTCTCATTAATTCTACATTCTCTTATGTTGTATTTTTAATTTTGCAGAAAATGTCAGATTGCTTCTTACCAAACAACACTCCTTTCATATTGCTGGAATGTGAAGAAGCATTCAACCAACTCTCAGAGAAAGAAAAGCTTTATTCTCATTATTTATCAAGAGCTAGTTGGTTAGGAAGTCTTATAATTAGCATGCAGGTATGTAAGCTGAAGAAAACTTGAAATTATTTATGCGTAATGATAATTAACTACAATCCAAATAGTTACTGTAAAGTTGGATAATTTAGGAAATTGTTTTTTTTGTTTGGAATGTAACTCTGAAATGCGAATTACTGTGAATAGCTTATAAGCATTGAACAATTTTCATGGTGCTTCATTGATGATAATAATGATGATGATTGTTTTATATAATAATAGTGTATTTTAGCTCTGATATTTTATTTAGCATCAGCCAGTATACATCCCTAACTTCAATGAAATTATTCTGATATCATTTTGAAGGCTGTCCAGTGTTTATTTAATGACTATTATTTTAAAGCATCTTTAATGTCATTTAAATTAAAATTGATCAGTATTTTGATTACATTAAAATCAAGTTCCTTAATAACTGAATGTAAAATGCTACCTTTTTTTTCACTCTGTTTCCAGTGCTTTCATGAATGAATACAGATTACAATTTCATTAAATATTTTATCTTTTCTCTCTAATTACATTTTGAAAATATGAGCATAATTTGTAGGGTCAGGTGGGGTAAAGTGGTCATACATCAAATAAAATGCTATAACTTTGTAAATAATATTGGTATGAATGTAAATTTTTTATTTTAGCTTTGAATAGTTAAGAACTAAGTTTAACATTCAAAATAATACTAATTGCAACACTTTAGTAGGAGAAACCACCCATTTTTTTTTGTTTGTTTATGTAGCAGTTTGAAGATGGAATACCTAATTTAACTTCTCTCCTACATTTTGTTTAATTAAGTTTTCATTAGATTGGCTCTGCAGAAAGCTTCATATAGATCTTAAGAATACTTCCTCATGAACAGATAAGCTGAATTAATTACAGATATTATTTTATAGTAATTTAAGTAAGATGGGGTAAAGTGGTCATAGGGATAGACTTAACATGCATCACTGTTTTAAAATTTCTTAAACTTAATTTATTAGACAGGTGGTGTTAGTTAAATATTATTTAAGGTATTTTACAGATCATAATTAAAGATTTGAAACTGGATAACCCCAATTTTTGTACCAAAAGCATCACATAACGCATATAAGAAATCGGCTAATTGCAAAAAAAGTATGCACTTTTTAGTGCATCGGCAAATGATTTCATGCTACCTTTTATTTTTTACAAAGGAGCTCATTTATATGAGCAATAGACTAAAGGTAGTGTTAAAATAGACTAAAGGTATGGCTTGGAAGACTTGGCTTTATCCAATTTTCTTTAGATTTGAAAAAACCTGTTCATTTAATTTATGATGACTGGAAGTTTCATATCTTATGGAACGATAAAAAGGCCATGTAATAATTACTCTGATTTTGTATAATTACCTCTAAGATTTAACATGAGCTGTACTTAAAACTCTATAATACCTATTTTCTATATACATAGAATTCAAAGAAAAAAAAGAAAACAAGTTCAAAAAAACAATAATGAAGGTTTGATTGAAGAATTAAATAAAACAACTACAAAAAGTATACAAGAAACAGTTAAAACATGCAAGAAAAACTTGATAAAAAAAGCAGAAATGTCTATTTATTCAGTCAAGTGAATCCCAATACAAATAATCAATTATCACAGATTTCTGTGAGATGTAGCAAATATATGAAGGGGATCGTACAAAAGAGCTTATTGGACAGTTTTTGATAAATAGAGTTTTTAGTCAATAAATACTCTAAAACTTCAATCTATACACACAAATCATAGCATTGTTGGAATTAAGAAGTTAGATATCTTAAAACTTCTTGATAAGTCAACTTTTGATCTAGGTTATTAAAATATATATTTGAACAAATAACTTGCTTTTCTTTTAAAGTTGAAACTATATTGAGTTTTGTTAAATATTTTAAAAAACTTTGCTTATAATATGATTTTATGCTTATTTTTTAATTATGACCACTTTACCCCATGTACTACTCACTTTCACCATGTACTGTGGAGAATTGTGGGACATACAATTATTGGTACTCAAATTTTGCAGTTAAGATTCTGTCACGAAGACATTTAGGGGGCCATCAAGAAATTGATGAAGACAAAAAATTATTTGTCTTATCGCATTTCATAGAAAGCTGATTTTGATTTGAAACTTTCATCAATGGTTTTGTTCCCTGTGCACATTGCCGTCATGCATTATTGTAAAAAGAGCGTGTATATTCGGGACGATATAAAATGTTTCTTTAAAAAATTCCAAATTTTTCCTCATATTTTTTGCTTATAACATACAGAGATTTCAACTAAATCATATGAAACTTTCAGAATACATGACAATGTAATAGCAAAGCATTATATTAAATTTGATGTAAATACCTTGCATATTTAAGGGAATATGAGTATTTATAGTAAATAATTTTTAACTGTGTGCATGCACAAAATGTAATTTTTCTTTCATAATGTTGAAGCCAGATATCTCAGGCAGCTTATAACTGTATAATGCAGCTTATAAAAACTCCAGTTGAATACCATTAAGATTTAGAAAGATGTTGGCATTGCAGCTGGCAGAATTTTTGTTGTTCTCTAAGAGAAGCACAATGATGAGGGGTATTTTACAAATCAATAATTTTTTTAAACTTGAATCTTCGATAATTAATTGTTGAATTGCAACTTTAATTACATATTTAAATTACTCAGAATATTTAACTTTTATAAAAAAAAAAAAAACATGAGGAAACATTTGAAATATTTTTTAAAAAAAGAAACCTTTACATTTTTCTGAATATGCATGCTATTTTTGTGAAAATATATGAAGGCAATGTGCATAGGAAACAAAACCATTGATGAAAATCATTCAGTTTTTCAAAATCAATTTTCAAATTATCAGCTTTCTATGAAATGGGATAAGACAAATCCTTTTTTGCCTTATCAATTTCTTGATGGTCCCCTAAATGATGTTGTGGCAGATTCTTCACTGTAAAATGTGAGTACCAATGATTGCACGTCCCACGATTCTCCACAACTGATTGTGAACCATTGTATTCAAATTAACTTCAAATGTTTCTCATTTTACCAATCTTGCAATAGTTTTGGCCAGTAGTGCAGTTTTTCCTCAGTAACTTGTGCTATGGCTTTGATGCTGACCAGATAGAAACTGTCTTTGAAAATCTAAAAATAAATTATACCAAATTTCCAGATTTTTATGATTAGACTATGTAATACTACACTTCACCTTAGGGATTCAATAATTATAAGATCTTGGAGAGTTTTAAGGCAATTGAAATTAAACTGAAGGCAACTTTTTACCAACAGTTTAATTTTTTACACCCAAACCAACCAGTTAACTATATGTTCATTTTTTTTCACTTCATCTGATACTACCTGTTTGGATTTGAAGGCAGTGATCTGTTAACATTTCTGTACTTGATTTGTCTTATAACTAGAAATGGTTGGTAGTTGTCTGAGATTTGTGATCAGAATGCCATGGTGTATGAGCCATCAGGTCATTATATTCCATAATTATCTTACATGTATGTGATCATTTTCCCCATAAAGCTGCTCAGTGTGTAAATAAATTGACTTCAAGTTCCTTGCCTTGTTATGACTAGCTCAAAGCACTCACCTGATTCAACTTGCTTTGCAAACACTTTTAAATTCCTGAATGAGCATTTCAGACTCCATATTGCATTCCCGTCATGGCTCCAATCTTCCATTTTACACTTTTGCTGTAATCAGCACGAGTCTTTTTGTACTGTTATAGATGGACTTTAAATCTTGTATCTTTAAAATTACTTTAGTGAATTTAGTCTAAAATGGAAACTGCCTGATATACACTGATGAGCCGAAACATTATGAAAATCCCCACATTTTTCAATGAACTCATCAGGATGACATGGAGGGTTTGTGGTTAAGTGAGAATGGTATTTAACTGCTGCTGGAGAAGGTAAGTAATCATTCTTGCACTGATCGAAAAGGCTGCTGATCTAAGCGAATTTGATAGAGGGCAAATCATAATGGCCCGAAGACTTGGAACGAATATCACCGAAACTGCACAACTGGTAGGTTGTTCACGATGTGCCATTGTTAGTATTCATGCAAAGTGGATAAATGATGGTGACACCAGCAGTAGATGCCAAGGTGTTGGTCGTCCACGTGTCATCAAAGAAAAAGGACGTCGGAGACTGTCCCGCTTGATAAAGCAAAATCGGTGCCAGACAGTGGCTCAGCTGACAATCCAATACAATGCAGGTCCAAGCGCAAGTGTTTTGGAACACACAGTTCAGCGGACACTGTTGGATATGGGACTGTGCAGCAGACATCTCACTCGTGTGCCTCTGTTGACCAAGCGTCATCATCAACTACGCCTACAGTGGGCCCAGGAACATCGAGATTGGACCATGGATGAGTGGAAGAGAGTTGCCTGGTCGGATGAATCCCGATTTCTCATTCATCACGTCGATGGTCGTGTCGGGGCACTTCGTCTGCCAGGCAAACAGTTGCTCTCCTCTTGTACAGCAGGTCATACACAGGCTGGTGGTGGTGGTATTATGCTTTGGGGGACGTTCTCATGGGCGGCTCTGGGACCCGTAGTTGTGGTAGAACAGACCATGAAAGCTGCAAACTATCTGAACATCACTGCGGATCAGTTGCACCCTTACATGGCGTTTGTTTTCCTAACTGGAAATGGAATCTTTCAGCAGGACAACGTCTCATGTCACAAGGCTCGGATTGTGTTGGAGTGGTTCAAGGAGCATACTGATGAATTCCACTTAATGTCCTGGCCACCTAACTCGCCAGATCTTAATCCGATGGAGCACATTTGGGATGTCATGGAGCGGCAGCTCAGAGCTCAAATACCACCATGTCCGAATATCTCGACTTTGCATGATTGCTGCTTAGACATTTGGTACAACGTGTCTCCAGTCATGTACCAAAAACTTGTGACATCTATGCCAGGTGAGTTGCAGCTGTTTTGAAGGAGGCGCAACGCGTTACTGATTAGTTGATCATAATGTTTTGGCTCTTCACTGTATATATATATTAATAATAACCCATGTATAATATTCAAAAGAAATGAACAAACATATCAATAACCCTTGCAAAAATTTCAATTTTTAACTAAACTAAATTTAATATTAATCTAATAATTAAAAATACTAAATATATGTCAAAAGAACATATGGAAAATTGGAACATATCTTATGAACACTATTACAATTAATACTATTGAATGGAGTTATATATGGATATTATATGGAGTTTTTAACAATTAAATTGGTAGCTTGGCTTTGGTTGAGCTTATTGCCATTTTAAATCGATTTTGTTGTATAATCCATCCATGTTACCAATTGTTGAAAAAAACAGAAAGGGTAATTAACCCTAAATAAGAAGAAAAAAGAAAGTAGGTTACTTAACCCTAAGTTATCTATATATATATTGTGATATTTGTTATCAGACAGAATATATTAGTATTTATTGTTTAAAATTGTGAGGCACATCCATGCCAATGTTTTTACAGGTGCAGTATTAAAGTTAATCTTATGAAACAGCAACTGGGTCATTGAAATCATTATAACTTTCCTTGTTTTAATGCTTGAACATTGTCATTTGATCTAATTGTAAGATTCCTGCTTTTCAGTTTTCATTTGTCATGTGGTTGCTAAATTAAAAAGACTGGAAAAGAGACAATAATTGGACAAATATTAAAAACTCCTGTAAGTAATTTGAAGAATGTATATAAAGAATTATCTGCAGGAAATAAATTATTTTCTAAATGAACACAAATTTTTGGTAATAATATAAAGAATTTGATTCACAAAGAAAAAGAAATTGCTCATTTTCTTGAAGTGAGTTTGTTGCAATTCGAATTATTTAACTTGAAACCAGGTGCTAAACTTCAACTGATTTTATATATATTTATATAGGAAAATATTATATAATAAGATTGCAAATTTTTATTTTAAAAAGTCATAAACTCTTGAATTGTATCTGACAATTGTTAAAAAAGTTTAAGATAAAGATTAAATTAAAAATAATTTCATATGATGCAGTAAGGGAAATATGCCGTTTTTCTTCGATTTCTAATATATATATATTCCTTCTTTCTTTTCAGACATCTATAGAAAGTCCTCTGATTTTCAGCATGCTGCTTAGATTATTTCAAATGCAGTCAGTTGAGGATCTTAAAAAAGTTTCTTTAGAAGTCTGCAGTATTAGCGAAGATGAATTTATGGTAATATTAATATGAATACTAAATGTAACTTAGATGAATGAGATACTTTAATTTTTACCTCTGACTTTATTGATCTTTTTTGAAACTGTTAATAATAGTTTATTATATCCTAAAATTGTGAGATTTAAATTTACTCAACTTTGCCATTTTGATTTTGATATTTTGCTTGAAAGAGGTTTGCTTCAAGATTCTGGTTTTTCATCTTAAATTTTTTGGCATTTTTTTATTTTGGTTTGTCTTGATAAATTTTTTTTTCGAGAATAGGAAGAAATAATTAAATTTTCAGTGCCAATTGATGAAATTATTTGTTGAAAATGGTGGAAACAGTATAAAATCTATCTTATGTGCCAGAATGTAGGGATTTTTATTAATAAGTGATGAATTTTATAAATTCAAAAAATTTTGTGCGTTTATAATTGATTCATTGATTTCAGAAACCACATGAGTCAATAATATCAAAATACTAGGAGCTTTAAAAAACTTATTAATTTTTTAAAATCAATGATTAATTTTTTTTTTTTTACCTGGTAGATTTCATACACCTATAATATGACTAGACTCTTATCATTTCTTCACTCATTACGTATTTGTTTAGGATGTGAAAACAGCATAAATGTAATTTAGAAAGGTGGGGAAAAAATTGATGCCTGTTGTTTCTGTAACCAGTGATTGCATTTTACCAGAGGTAGCCCCGGCAATCGTGGCACCAAAGCAGAAGTGTGAAGGAAAAAAATGTTTTAATAAAAACAAGATCTCCGGAATTACTTCAGATAATTTCCCTTTTGTATTGCCGCCTACTCCCTTTGTCCTGGAAGACATGCGAGACATTCTAAATCCCACCACCACTTGCCAAATATAGTCACATGGGAAAGTATCCCTATTATCATAAGATATTGTACAATATTCTGAATGTAACAAATCGTCTTGTGGGTGTATGTGAATGCAGTCCAATAAGCAGGATTTAAAAAAAATAAAGCTCTTTATTTTACAAATATTCTAAGCAAAGAAACGCAGCACAAGTATTAAAACAGCACTTGTAAAAATTCACAACAGAGATAACCAATAAATCTCAACACAGTGCTCAAAGGTTTCTTATTAGCTCACCAGCTTGCTTGCTGATCAAAATCCAACTGACTCCTCTTGGCTTGAGAGTTTTCTTTTATACTTTTTCAACAGGAAGTGACTTAATCTCAAGAAAGTTCATGAAGCCAGTAGAAATAGGTTGACAGTTCAGGGTATTTCTAGAAAATTCCTTTTGTCGCCAAAATGGTCACCAAGATTAGCATCTCAGGGAAACAATTTTATAGCTTTGTAACACTGCTCCCCTCTTCAAAGACTGCACGCCCCGGCAATCATAGAACTATGATCAGTGGCTCAATATGGAGCTAGCCAATTAATATGGATGACTTTTGGCTTGCCGTTGGGCGACCTCTGTACTCTGTAGACAACATCGTTCAGTTTCTTGACAATAGTATACAGTCCCTCCCAGTTCTGTTGTAACTTGGGACTCGGGCCTCTCCGTCGCTTCGAGTTGTATATCCAGACTAGATCTCCATCCTTAAAATGGTGGTCTGTTACTCTGGAGTCGTAATGAGTTTTCATTCGTTAGCTGGTCAGTTTAATTCACTCTCTGGCAAATGCATGCACGCTTTCCAAATGTGCCTCTAAATTTTTCATTTATTCATTCGGCGAGGAAAGCGTTTCACTCGGTCGTCCAAAGAGAATATCACAGCACAATCGTAGCGTTCAACCAAAAGCATTTCCACTGGAATCAGTTCGGTCCTTTCATGTTCCGCGCTCCTATAGGCTAAGAGAAAGAGTGGCAAATGTGTATTCCAATCTGTCTGATTCCTTGAAACAAATAAAGGCAGATGATTTAAAATCATTCAATTAAATCTCTCGACCATGCCATCGGACTCGGGATGTAGCACGGTCGTTCGGGTCTTCAGAATTCCCAAAAGCTTGCAAAGCTCAGTAAAGAGGGCAGAGTTAAAATTCGTACCTTGATCCGAATGCAATATCATAGGCACACCATAACCTGAAATCCAGCTTCGTACGACTTCTTCAGCTACAGTCGAGGCTTCCTGGTCTGGAATGGGAATTGCCTCAGGCCATTTGGTAAAATAGTCCATTAATACTAGGACGTATCGATTACCTTTTGTTGTTACTGGGAAAGGTCCTAGGATATCCAAAGCCATTCTTTCGAATGGTGCGCTCACATTATAGTGTTGCAAGCGACCTTTAGTTCTTTGTTTATTTCCTTTTCGCGCTCCGCAAGCATGGCATTCTCTACACCATTTTTCAACGTCAGCACGAAGTTGATCACAATAAAATCGCTCTCATGTTTTGCTTAAAGTTTTCATGACTCCAAAATGTCCTCCACTTGTGCTGTCATGAGTCTCTCACAGAACTTCTGGAATTCTACTCTTTGGGAGAATTAGTTTCCATCGGCAGGAGCTTCCATCATCCCTCTCCAACCTACGGTATAGAACACTGTTCTTAAGATGTAAGGAGTCCCAAAGAGTCCAGTATTGTTTTGTTGCAGTACTCTCCATAGCGATTTCTTGCCAAAATGGTCGATCCGCTTAATTTAGTTTCTTCTCCACAATTGGTTTAATATCATGATCTTCTAGCTGTGCCTTTTCTATCTTGCATGAAGACCAGGGATCTACAGATGTCATTGTAAAACTTTTACGGAAATATCTGTCTCAACTCAGAACTTTTTTTCGGCATTCACGCAATGTGTGCAGCTTTCTTTACAGGGTCTTTGAGAGAGGGCATCTGCATTTCCGTGAGAGGTCCCTTTGCGATGCTGGATTTCGAAATCATACTCCTGGAGTTTTTGGATCCAGAGAGATATCTGGCTTTCAGGTCCCTTGAAATTCAAAAGCCATCTTAAGGAAGAAGAAATTTCCGCCCATAGAGGTAGTGATGGAAATGCTCTATAGATTTAACAATGGCCAGTAATTCTTTACGTGCGACACAATTTCTTCCTGGCTTGCCCATGCTCTTGCTGAAGTAAGCGATGACATGTTCTTCTACTCCAATATTCTGGGACATCACGGCTCCTATCCTTCATTACTAGCATCCATATCCAAAATGAAATCTTTGTCAATCCGGGGTAGGTCAAAATAGGAGATGTCAAAGCCTGCTTTAGACTATTGAAAGATTTCTCACATTCATCTGTCCAATTAAAGTTTGGTTTAGCTTCAGTTAATTTGTGTAGAGGTCTTGCTATTGTGGAGAAATTTTTTACGATACGATAATAGGTTCACAGTCCAAGGAAACTTCGGAGGTCATGTACTGTGTCTGGACAATACCAATCAACTACTGCCTTAATTTTTTCTGGATCGGTTTTAACTCCTCCTGCTGAAATAATGTGTTTGAGATAAGCAACCTCCTTTTGAAAGAACCTGCATTTCTTAGGGCTAAAACTTAAGGTTGGCTTTTGTAGTCTCTGGAGTACTTTACAAAGATTATTTAGATGCTCTTCAAATGTTTGTCCTTATTATAATGTCATCTAGATACACTAAGGAGGCTTCAGACGATAGTCCATGTAGTACTGTCTCCATTAGTCTTTCAAATGTAGCTGGGGCATTACAAAGTCCGAAAGGCATTACCTTAAATTGCCAAAGTCCTTGTCCGGTGGTGAAGGCTGTCTTTTCTCTATCTTCAGGTCAGATCTCAACTAGCCAGTATCCACTTTTCAAATGCAATGTCGTGAACCATTGACTTCCGTTAGGCGAAGCCCAAGGGCCTGACAATTTCTCGATTATTCTTTTGTCAACCATTTCATTAACTAGACGCTCTGCTTCTTCTTTCCTCGCAAGAGGCAAATGCCTTGGATATTGCTTGATTGGTGGATGGTCACCTGTGTTAATTCTATGTTGTCATATTGCAGTGGCCGACATAAGCATCACAGGTCAAAAACAAGTTCTGAAATTCTTTAAGTAACTTCCTTACTGCTCTCTGCTGTTCTTCATTCAATATTTCAAGACTTTCCAAAATTGACAGAAGATGTTGTGCTTCAGAAAATTCTTGAGGACGGGCGAAGATATCCACCACTGGTTCACACGTTGCAATAACATCTCCTTTGTCCACAATCTTGGGTTTATTTTTCAGATTCAGAACTCGAACGGGGATGGCTTCTCTTTTTAAATCAACGAGTTTGGCTGCCACAAGGACATCTTTCTGGGAGACTTGGCTAGAAAAGTCAATTACGGCATATCTGAATTGTACAGAAATTTCGGGAACTCCCTGGATAAGACATTCTGATCTCGCTGGTATAATAGCTCTTTCTTTTGCCAATACAGAACATAACTTTGAGTGTTGTATACTGTCTAAAAACAGAGGCATTTCCTCTCTTACTGTCTTCATATCTCGTTCTTCTCCAGATCTCAGTAAAGTTAAATTTTTGAAGAAAGTCCAATCCAAGAATACAAGGATCGGTGGTATCAGCGACGTAGATTCTGTGTTGAAATTTTTTGGATCCACATTCAATTGATGCATTCAGTTTGCCATGTATTTCTGCCTTTTCACCAGTAGTGGTATTCAAAGAAATGTTATTTGCCATGTAAATAAGTTGTTCTTTCAATTTCTTTGCCAAGTCTGTTCTTAAAAGTGTGACGTTTGCACCTGTATCCACCAACATTGAATACAGGATACCATAAATAGATCCTTCTAAGTACAGTCCATTTTTCTTTCCACAAAGTGTAGAGACTTTCAGTCCTTTTTCAGGGGCTTTATTCAGAAAAGGCAGCCTTCGCCCCACAAGATGGCCTTAAGTTATTTTTCCTGGTTGGAAGTAATCATCTGGCACTCTCTCTGTAAGTGCCCCTTTTTGTTGCACCTCCAGCAAGTCATGTTCGGGTTTTGTCGAGGAGTGTTCCTCTTTCCAGCAACACTACTGTTAGATAATTTTTCCAACCTTGTTGAAAAAGAATTTAAATTTATCATCTCATTCTCTACTCGTATCATCCATCGCCTTGATTGATCCGACGTGTCTAGAAGTCTTGGAAACAGTTCTAACAGCCTCATATTTCATACTATATGCCAGAGCTAATTCAGATCTTCAGTGTCCATCAATCGGGTTGAATGTTGCGTGTCTTTGCCTCTGATGGCGTCGACAAAGCACTGGGCTGTTAAATTTTCCTGAACATCCAGAGGGCACTCGGTGTAGCCCAGGCTCATGAGTCATTCCACATCGGCAGCCAATACTTGAAGCCTTTCTCCTGGCTTCTGTCGTCTTGTTTTCAGTTCAGTTCTATAAAATTGTGTCAGGTGACTGTCACCAAATCTGGATTCCAAAACGTTCTCGATGGTCATTAAATCTGTCAACTCATCAGCTGGAATTCCTTGAAGAATTTCCACCGCTGATCCTCAGAGTGATGCTACAAGTTGACTGGCTTTCACAAAATCCGTCCATCCATTTGTAGAGCTCACAACGTCAAACTGAGTCTTAAAAACTCTCCATGATGTTTTCCCGTCGAATGTCAGGGATTTGACTGTCAGTCGAGAAGACATGAATTCTGGACTAGCTGGAAAGTAGTTTGGCCTTTCCCCAAGTTCACTTATTCTCCTCTCAAGGTTGCCGATCTTCTCTTGAACTTCACCCTTTGACTTCTCGATCTTCCTTTGAACCTCTTCCTTTACTTCAATGATCTTCCTTTGTACTTCGCCTTTCAAATCTTCAATCTCTCCTTTCATAGCATGGATGTATTCTTCTATTTTTTTCTATGCATCTGTTGACATTATTTTTCATATTTCCAATTTGACTTTCGACGTGTGCTCTCATCTCTTCTTTTCCAGCTTGTATTAAATTTTGCGTTTCTTCTTGCGCCGACTGCCTCTCTTCTTGTCCAGCTTCCATTTTCTTGTTCCAGTTCAGCTTGTGCAGCCCTTATCTCTTCCTGTCCAGCCTTTATTTCTGCCATCATGGCAAACAGCTTTTCAAATTGTTTATCCATAGATCTGGTCAAAGGTCCAGTCTCTGGCATTCACCGGAAAATCAAAATATCCCACTTCTGACACCAAAAGTAATGAATCGTCTTGTGGGTGTATGTGAATGTAGTCCAATAAGCAGGATTAAAAAAAATAAAGCTCTTTATTTTACAAATATTCTAAGCAAAGATACGTAGCACAAGTATTAAAACAGCACTTGCAAAAATTCAGATAAACAATAAATCTCAACACAGCACTCAAAGGTTTCTTATTAGTTCACCAGCTTGCTTGCTGATCAAAATCCAACTAACTCCTCTTGGCTTGAGAGCTTGCTTTTATACTTTTTCAACAGGAAGTGGCATCATTACATAGGAAGTGACGTAATCTCCAGAAAGTTCATGAAGCCAGTAGAAATAGGTTGACAGTTCAAGGTGTTTCTAGAAAATTCCTTTTGTCGCCAAAATTGCCAACTTTGTCGTCAAGATTAGCATCTCAGGGAAACAACTTTATAGTTTTCTAACAATAACAATATTATAGAGCATTTTGTGCTAAAAGGTATGTTAGTTACATTTCCTGAAGTTTTTTTATGCCTAGTGAACTATTGTTGCGCTAAGCATGACCAGGATTGGTAGTTCTAAAAATTGTTTGAAAATTTTCAACCTTGAAAAAAGAACTAGACCAAAGTACATATTTCTGTGTTCCTCTCACCGTCAAAAAGTTGGGTAGCACATGGTTTACATTGAGCATGTGAGAGAGAAACAGAAAATGTTCTTTGCCTGTAACTGAGCAAGGCAACACTAGTTGCCCTGATAGGTAGCGTAAATGTGCTGCTCAAATTACTTAATGTGTATGGATGTAAATTTAAAAATTATCACTTTATAGAGCCTTTTCAAAATAATACTGAAAATTTTACAAATAATTAGTTGTTATTTCTTCCATCCATTGCTTCATTAAAAGTGCCATTTTGCATGCAAACAAAACTTTTATATAGGAAAAGATAGCCTTATACTTACAAAAATGTAATTGTTGTGAGAATAAATTTTTCCTCTTCAATGATTTTTCCTAGAGCGATAAGAATGCATTTTTGAGATATGTTATATAATAACTTTTTAGGCTACAAAAATTATGCACCATGTAATTAATTAACAGCATTTGTAAGTTAATTAGTTACATAACTGAAAGCAAATTTAAGTATCACAACTATTTAAATTAACTCAAAGTCATAAGAATCCTTTTTGATATGGGAGAAAATCTGTTAAAATTGGGAAATTCTTTAAAAAAAAAGTTTTAGATAGCTTTTTAAAAGCAGCATAAGTTATATGCATGCTGGGAAAATATTGCAAAAAATTATGATTTTTTTTTTATTACATTAATTCTTCCTAAGAGTTATTTTGAAGAGTGCCCTTAACAAATTGAAAATTATACGATAAGTGTAAGTTATAGGTTAATATGCAACTTAATTTTGTTCTTTCTTTTGGTAGCATTTTAAGTTATGTATAAACATATTCAATAGAAAAAATGTTTTTATTGTAATATTTTTTCTATTCTTAGTCTTTTTTGGTATATGCAAGTGGAGTATTTGCTAGCTTTGGAAATTACAAAGGATTTGGTGATACAAAATTTATTCCAGATTTGGAAAAGGTGATAATTTACTTTTATTACTTTTCAAGGAATTTTATCAAGCATTTTATATAATTGATACTCAGATGCATTTTTTTTTTCAAATTTAGGAAAAATTTGAAAAAGTCATTAAGGCAAGTAAATTTGCAGAGCACCATCCTCAAGATGTGGAAAGTTTGCTCTCAAGGTGCTTAGAATCAATTTATTCCCTTAAAGACAATGAACGTCAGCTTGGTTTTCCTTATGTGGTAAGTTATTATAATTGTGGTATAGTAGAGCAAGTTGAACTTTTTTAAAAGTTAGCAATTAATGACTAATTACAACTTTAAGTTTCAGATCATGTTAGTAACTAGGCCTGCTCCTAGCCTAATCGGCACTGTTGTGCAAATGCCTAATGAGCACCTTTAATGCAATGGCAATATTAGGGGAAAATGGCTTATGGTTAACATTTGACCAGGGTGCGTAGTGATAAATTGCTGCAAAAATTAAGCGCTTTTTAAGCACTTTAACCAAAAAAATTAAACACCTTTGTACATGCAATCATACGTAGACCCACATATTTTCTAAGCATATGTTTTCTGCACTGCTAATGCATAGTTTTTATTGAAAAATTTAAAAAAATTTTTTTAATTTTAAATATGAACTATTTTAAATTTAATATTTTTCTCTGTATTTGCACAACTTCTATTGTAAAATGAAGGATGTCTTTTTGGTTTGACAAAAAAATAAAATAAAAATGATAATACAAACTGTTCATTATCAAAAAAATTGAGTCAACTTTTATAGGATTAACAATAAAAATCTTCGACCTTTTTCAGCATTTCTTAAAATTAACAAATTACCAGTTAATTTGCCCCTTCAAGATGCCCATTGTTGAAGAAAGAAGGAGCGGAAAAAAAAGTTCATTAATAGTCCAGTCTACTAAAAGTTTGAAGAAAGAAACATTAAATCGTATAGTTTTGAAAACTGGTGCCGATGTTTACGAGAGGCTTCTTTTGAACATACTAAGAGTCCCCGTTCCTGAGGGGAGAGTTATCGCCGGCATCTTGGATTTCATCCTCCTTTTTTTAGTTTTTCTTGAATATCTCAAATTCTCTCATTTACTATTCAATTTGAAAATTTAATGTAATCAGCAAATTAAAGAGTGTAAAATTCTTTTAAAATACAAGGCTTTATGTTTCTATCATCTTGAATAGTTTCCGAGGTAATGGGTTTTATCCCACTTTTTAAAGTTTTTCTTGAATATCTCAAACACTAGTTAATTTTCAAATTGCACGTGATACAACAAATTAAAATACATAAAATTCTCAACAAAGAGTGTTTTTATATGTGTTCTATATTTGATAGTTTCCGAGATAATTGGCTTCAAAGTTAGCTACCATCTTGGTTCCCCCCCCCCTTTTTTTTAGTTTTTCTTAAATATCTCAGCAACTATTAAAACTAGAAGAAAAATAAAAGCATATATTTGTAGGAAATCTTATGATCATTAATTTTTTGTATTACATGTAATTGAAAATTGAATAATTTTTGAAATATTTAAGAAAAACTAAAAAGTAGGGGAGGAAATTCAAGATGGTAGTAGAGTTTGAGACCCATTAATCTCAGAAACTATTAAAGCTAGAAGAAAAATAAAAGCATATATATGTAGGTACTGTCACTTTCACGGCCATTAATTTGCTGTATTACTTGTAATTGAAATTTGGATAGTTTTTGAAATATTCAAAAAAGACTAAAAAAGGCACTGAAATCCAAGATGGCGGCAAACTTTGAGACCCATTATCTCAGTAACTATTAAGAAGAATAATAAATGCATGAATTTATGGAATTTCATGCTCTTTAATTAGTTATATCAATTATACTTTTAAAACTGAATAGTTTTCGAGATATTCAAGAAAAACTACAAAAGGGCAGATGAAATCCAAGATGGTGGCACGAGCTCCTCCCTCAGCTCCGGGGACTTTTAGCATGTTTGTCAGGAGCCTCTCGCGAGCATGTGTACCAATTTTCAAAACTATACGATTTAATATTTTTTCACCCCCATTTTGGGCCTTCCATGACTGGACTATAAGCACTATCTTAACATGTGTTAACCCTTGGATCTGTCTCACTTTGTATTCCTTTCCAAAATTGTTCCCTTTCGTCATTTTTTTTTTGTAGATACATCCGGTATTCTTTTATTGATAAATCCAGTAAACAAAGCTTTATGACTATGCTTTCAATTTATAGTATACAACTTCTTGGCAAACAAACACTTTTTGAGAAAATTAAGCACTTTTAAAGACATTTTTGTCAAAACTAAGCTCCTTTAAGGTGCTTAAAAATGTTTTTCAGATTTAAGCCCTTTTTATGACACTACGCACCTTGTTGACCGGCACCTTTTTTTGTTAGGTTTATGTTTGTGTAAACCCAAATATGAAATATATAAGCTGAATTTAAAAATAAACTCAAGCTTTTATTTAAGCATAATTAAAAACTATTAGATTCCAATGCAACAACATGTCTTACTAGACATCTACTAAGAGATCCATGAACAATCTAAAACTAGATAGAAACATTTCAAACATAAGTTACCCCCCCCCCCCAACCACTGAGTATGCCCAAGGTTAGACACCGCAATAGTTTCTGAGCATGCCTACAAAGGTGAACACCCACTGTTAACTGAACATGTCAGTCAATGCATCTCAATGGCTGACGTTTGTTTACATCAGACAGTGAGATGTAAATAAAGTTGGAGAAAGTTTATCTAATTTAGATTAACACAAAAAATAATTTGTAGCACTTATACATTTAAACTTATAATTTTAATATATATTAATTTAAATATGACCAAAACAAAAATTAATTTATCTATCATTTTTGACTGGGGGGCCCTCGTGCGCCTCACGACCTTGCACATATGGACGACACGGGCCTGTTAGTAACTGATGACAGATGGAAATCTTTCCTTCATATTTAAATTATATGAAAAATATTTAACTGTCAATTTCTTCTATGTAATAGATTTTATTCAAAATGTGACACATTAAAACATGATTCTTATTATTGAATTTATTTTGCTGATTAAAAAATATTTGGTAAATTGGTATTTTTTCAATCTTCTCCAGTTGAATGTTATATGTATTCTTTGTTTAAGATGTTAGTAGAATGTTTGAGAGAGGACTGTAGTGGCTTGCGAGAATTGAAAATTGAGTTTTTGATATATAAATCCACCAAAATTTTATTGTGTGCATAGGATACATGCTCATGAAGTCCATCAGAGACAAAGGTTCCCTCACTGGTGTGATGTGGAAGTATGGAGAAGTGGGTGTTGGCTCAGTTCAGTCGTTCAAAATTACAAGATTTGTCATCAGATAATCCTGGTATAGCTCTAAAATGGGATGCTTATCTAACTACGGTGGAACCTCGCATAATAAGCACCTCTCGCAATGAGCAAAATAAATTGGAAAAAATAACTCGCTTAACAAGTGATGTTTCGCACAAGTAATGAGGAGAGAGGAAGTCCCGGATAGTGCACCTGCTACATCAGTCCTTGAGTTAGCACTTATTCCGATAGCATTTTAGTGTCACTTATGATCACTTGTGTTAAAACTTACTATTTGTGATTTTGATTTTTGTGCAAAATTTAATAAAATATTCCTTTCAAAAGTGACCCAAAGAAAAAAAACCGCATGAAGACAGCCATAACAGAAGAAAAATAACCATAGAAATGAAACATAAAAGTCATTCAATAGTCCAGTCAGCAAAGGGTTTGAAATAAAGCATTAAATTGTATAGTTTTGAAAATTGGTATACATGTTTATGAGGGGCTCCTGTTGAACATACTAAAAGTCCTTGGTCTTGGGATGGAGTTTGCGCCGCCATCTTGGATTTCACCCTCCCCCCCCCCTTTTTTTTTATAAGTTTTTCTTGAATATCTCATAAACCATTAAATTCTTCATTCCGTGATCAGATTTCTCATTCCAGGTTGGTTCATTCTGCATTAGAAGAACATGGGAAAAACTTTCACTTAATGAATGTTTCACATTATGAATAAGCTTCTGGAATGAATTATGCTTGTTAAGCGAGGTTCCACTGTAAAACTAAAGAGTTAGTAATTTGTCTTTATTTCAAAATGTAACAGCTAATTATGTTATCTTCTTGTTAATGTATTGCCTTTCTGTTTAAAAGTTAAAAACTACCATTTTTAATGTTCATGCAATGTTTTTTTAGTATGAAAATATAATCCATGTAGAGGTGTTATTGACTAATTTATTTGAGCTGAAATGTAATTTTTCAATTAGATAGCATTTGATTCACTTCATTTTATTTTTGTTAAAATTAAATCAAACTTTAAATTGGCACATTCTTTCACATTTTTCATTATGAAGACGTATTTTCTTTATATCTGAAATGTCCTTAAATAATTTCATTTCATTTAGATTTTTCTATTTTCATACTAACATGTGTTTTGTTTATTATTTTAAATATATATTATATTTTTATAATTATGCTGATAATGTGGAATGCAGTGTTTTTTCTGTGATGGTTTCCTTCTTGAAAATAATATCAGTTGTGTAGTGGGGAAGTTCCTATTCTTATAACTGTAACGTTTTGGATCAACAATTTAAGAATGAATTAATTTTTTTAATATCAATGTTTTCTTGGTGTTCTTTAAATAATTGTTTTAATGTAGGACTACATTCCTCCCATTGGGGTCTCAGGAAGGAATTTGATTCACACTCCAAAACACCAAAAAAAGCGTTGTATGGGAGATCCTCTATATCTCAGTAACTACAAATGTTGAAAACATAACCAATGTCTTATTTTAGAGATAAAGAGTAACAACAGAAGTTTTTACAAAAAAAATTCAAAATCTGATTTGTAATTCAGTGGCTACTGAGTCGTAAAGTTGGGCAAAAATATGCATGAAATGCGCGCACACGATTGGCTGACGCTCTCGCTTGCCACGGATTCACGAGCGAGATTTCGTGATTGAGTTGAAAATTTTGTTTCGACAAATTTAATACAATAATGGCACTCCAAATGTAAATTTACAAAGAAGGAAGCACCAACGAGATGCGAAACGAGATATAGAGACGTTAAAAGAATTGTTGAAGCAGGAAAAGCAACAAAAGAAACGGTAGGAAAAGAAACAAAAGAAGCAACAGGATATGGAACGAAAGAAACAGCAAAATAAGCTTTACTTGTAAAAGAGAGATGTAAACGATATTATGAGAATAGGAAACAAAAGAAAATGGCCGCAGCGGCAGCTAATTTGCGATTAAACGGAGGTGCTTCAACATCAACAGGTTCATTCACAGTGAGTTCAGGTTTGGGTTTGCCTCTTCCAAATTACAGTGTAGAGTGTCTTCAAAGATGAATTTGGGAGGAAACTGATAAACATTGTACAAAACACTTTGTAAAACATTTTACAGAGAACGAATTTGGACGTGCCTGTAATGTTTGCGATAGTCTGTGGTTTCTCAAAGATGTAACACTGGTGAGTAAAAATGAGAAGTTTCTTTCTGTGTTGCACTCCGAGTTTCCTGATAAAGATGTTCAAGCCTTCAACTTGTGTGGATCATGCAAGAGATCACTGCACAACAGCAAAATACCACCATTGTCAAGAACTAATGGATTCATCTATCCGGATCACCCTGATTTGCCATCTCGAGTAACAAAGAGAAACCAAGAAACTTCGAGAAACAAAAAAGTCATGCGAGTAAAGTAGTCGTACACCTTTAACATCAGTTGCTGTTTGAGAAAGACAGCCTCCCATCATTTTTGACATTTTTTAAATCAGATTTTCAGTTGGCTTCTATTTTATACTTAGATACATCATCGTAATAAAATTATGTGTTTCTAATAATGTTATATGTATCATCAGATTATTAAGCTGTACCAACAACTACTATACTAACTTAAAAATGCACTGCATTATAACAATCATTTTTGTGAACTTATCCTACTTTTATTTTTCTTGCCTCTTTTTAACTTCACCAAAATATAATTTTGACATCACAGCATTGGATCCCTTTCATTAACTTTAATTAAATCTATTTTAAACTCCTCCACCTTTTAATTATTGTTGTTACAGCTCTTCATATTTCATGATCTCTTTTTACTAATTATTAAAGCTCTCTTTATGTGGAAATGTCCCTTTTCAGCAATAATTAAATTTTTACTTTCCGTAATCATGCAACTCCAAAAATTCTATTTGAATGCAACTTAATTCTTATGAAGGGGTGCAAGACTATCATAATATAGATTTAACCCACTAACTCTATTTTATCACCCTGCTTATGCATCAGTTCATATCTTTCATTTCAAGTTTCTGGTATTGACATTCGATAAAAAGATGTAATCATTTGAAGCTTTAATTATGCAATTATTTCCTTTTTAGGGAACTACTACTTACCTGTCTAAAAACATTACTGAGGAAGATAATAAAATAGTGACAGACTTCTTAACGAAGAAGGTAATAATATAATATTTAAGAAACTTTTTTTGTTAATGCATTTTTTTATTAATTCTTCAAACTTTTAATTGACAATGCAGTTAGTCATTTATTGTTATAGTCCTACTTTGAGTTCTAATTTATTATAGAATATGAAGCATAGTTTTAAAGAAAGAAAAAATACAAAAGGAAACTTGCACATAGGTTATAAGTTTCTTGCAAATATATTATTTTCTTAATATACAACAAGAAGCATTTTTTAAAATCGCATCAATTATTTTATGGTGATTTTAAACATAGTACTCAGGATATTTATTTAGTTATTAATTGGCATATTGTAATACCTATTTAGTTATAAGAAGAATTTCAACAAAATGCATAAAAAAATTAGAATATTTTTTTATTGTATAGAAAGTTATTTTAAAAGTTCTTTATAAAGTTTATAATTGAATTTTTTTTTCTTATTACTGATCTAAAAGTTTTTATACATCTCCAAGTTCAAATTAAATTCAATCTTCCTATTTAAAATATTCCTATTCTCTTACAATTTTATTATATTGTGTTACAAAATACTGTGGTTGCAAAGAGAAAAATTGCCTTAGTGCATTGCGTTACGTGAAGAAAATTTCTATGTGATTTTAATCTGAAAAATAAGTTTCTTTCATTTTGTTTTATCATGATTTTGTTCAGTTTGACTATAATACTTATATAGTTAATTTACTTAGGTTAAACGAAAAAACTAGTAAGAGAAAGATTAATTTTCCACTTGAAAAAAAAGCTGCTTAGTAAGTGGATTTAGATAAAAACTTGTTGATATACCAGCATTTCTGAGATGAAAATATTTTCATGTCTTTTATTAAGAAAAAATTAACCATTTAGTCAATTGTTACAAAACTTTTGCTAAACCTCTCCTTTTGCTGCAATATTTGCTAACAAAATTTGAAGTACTTATAACAAAGGCTACAGTTATCAAATCATATCATCTGTTGTCAGCTGCGGAACACTGTATGTGAAAAAGTAAACATATATTTAATAATAGCACTTGCTAGAATGTCATTGAACATGCAGATGAACGTATTTTTTAAAACATCTATACTTATAAAAGACAATGTTTTGTGTGTCTGCGATGTCCAGACAAATCTATCGCATTTGCAGCCATGAAATTTGGCACACAGGTAGTCGTAATAGTGACTGAATGTACCTCAAAGCCGGAATTTTAAAATTTAATCGAGAAAATTTTTTATTTGATGTTTTGGGTCATTTTTGGCACGTTTACGGCCATAGTATCTTTCCTAGTGATCGCTGGAAAACAATCCATGCACCATCAGACAGAACAAACAATTTTCGTTCTAATGAAGTTTATTTTGAACATCTAACTTAATTGACTGAATTTTGAGAATTTTTTTTTTCAAATAGTAAGTTTTGCCATCTAAATTTTATTTTTGTTTTTAAATTTGCTGCATCCAACGTTCTAATAACACTATTATTTTCAATTTTTTACAGCTTATAACTGCAACGGTTCTGTCGGATTTAAATTAAGAATGTTTAAAATATCTTTTCCCGTTTTTTTAAAATTAATTTTTCCCTGGTCAGTTGCAAGATATTTTTATCTAGCAAGATTCCTCCTGCGACACTTTCTCTGGAACGTTGCAGCCAATTTAATTGGGTGACAGTGCAGAGCGCAGGCTATGTCATAACCTTCAACTGAATGAATGACTTTGATTATTATTTTTGGATTAGATTTTATATTTTGCTTGCTGTATAATAATCATTTTCACATTCCAATTTTGTAATATTGTTTTGGATTAATGTACTCTGTACTGCAACGCGAAAAAAAAATAAGCAGGAAAATCAATAATGTGTATCTTTTGTTTTCAAAACTTTTTCATGTCATCGTGGGTGTTTTTTACATTTTGATGAATTCCTGATTCCACGGGCAGTGCCGTGCGCGTACTGCTAGTATTTAATATTTTTCATGCAATGATGATAAAATGCAATAATGCAAATATAACAAAATAATAATAATTTTGATGCAATAGTAATAAAATAATTATGATTTTATATAAAATAAGAATGCATATTTGCACTAATGATAGACTAGGCCAAATGATTTTTAAAATCTAATTTTTTTTTCTTTCTATAAGCTATTCATAATTTTTAAAGAATGATACAAAATTTAATTAAACATTAGGAGTGGCAACTCGGAAATAAATAAAATGATTTAAAATATCTATAACTGTTCTCATAAATAAATAATCTTTTCTCTAAATGAAAATCCTAGTTCTTAATTGATTAAAAATTTACCATTTAATTGATTGTTATGAAACTTTCACAAAAACCTTCCTTATTCTTCACATTATTGTGAGCAAAATTTGAAAAAAAAAGAAAAAAAATTATAGTGAGTGGTTTGAATTTCTATAGCATACAAACTGTTTATGCATTTTACTTTCATTTACATAGATAAGGAAAATAGCTTTTCCTCTTAAGTTCAATAACATTGATTTATTTCTATTTATCATTTAGAAAGCTAGTTTGGCTAAATAGTTATAACTTAATGCATGCATGAACTGCACAGATCCTTCATAATTTTGTTCATTCACTTGAATGTGGAATTTGAAATTAATAAAATTTGAAAATTTTTAGCTGAATATCATATTTTGGTATTTTAAAGCTTTTTATATATACATATAAATTTATAAGAATCGTAAGATGCCCATTCGAAATTCCTATATTTGGTAGATTATAAATATTTAAAGACACATTGATCATCTGTGTTATTATGTTTTCTTGTTTTAAATCAATGTATTTTTCTTTTTATTATGACTGTTGTTTAGAATATAGAGGTATATAATTCAAGATTGTTTAAAACTTCAGATGAAACTGGAAAGAGTTGTTACGAAATAAGGCTTGCGTCAGTTTTAAACACAGGTAAACAGATTCTATTTGTTTAATTTTTGAAAAAGAAATATTTTGTTTTTATGTTTCCCTGTGGATAAAAGAGATATTAGATTCCACATTTTAACATGTAAATAACATATGTCTTTTTTTTTTCTTCTTTTTTTTGTGTAAATCTAATGCCATCTAATTGATATTCTAAAAAATATCAAAAACCATATAATTCTGTGTATAAGACGTGAATTTTCGGAATTTTTTCCAAAGCTAAACTATGGGGGTCGACTTATATACGGATCAGCTAATATAGGAAAAAATGTAAGTATATTCATTTTTCCATTAGCCGAGGCGAGTTATCATCCATAGCAAGAAACATAGGTCGAATTTCGGCATGTTTACTAATTCGAGATGTTTTTTTTTTTTCTCCACTCTTGAATTTGTTTTTTATTTACATTGCATTTCCACAGAGCCATACTGTTGTCAGAATTTTCGGCAACCACGATCACCTGCAGCTTAAAATTTGCTGTACAAAGTGGGACATTTGCGATCACGCCCTACTACTCCATTTGGGGCACATCGTACCAAAGCCCTTCGTCCATAGCAAAATCCAATGAGAATTGCTGCGTTGTAGTCGAAATGTTTGGATTTTCAACCAGTCCGATATTCGTCCAACGCACTATGCCATAAAACTGAAATGCAATCTTGTGTAGAGGGGAGCTACGCGACCCTCTCTCACAAAGGCAAAAACCACAAAATGGAGAAGGGGAGAGTGGGTGAAATTGGGGGAGGAAGAGGCGTTGTAGCGTAGGGAACAAGACACCAAATGAATGGAGAAAATGTGCTAACTTCAGATAGAGTTACCAGAGTTAAAACTATCCTCGTTGGCACCTGCTGCTTGGCTCCATTTTTGCCCTCCTGGCGAAGTGTTTGAAAATAGGATTTATTTATTTATTATTTTGCATTTCGGCTTATATACGGATTTTGAATTTTGGGTAAATTTTTGAACAAAAAACTTACTCTTGGCTTTTACACAGATCGGCTTATATTCGGAAATATATGGTACTCGATAAAAAGAGAAATAGTTTACAGTGTTCATGCACAGCATAACCTCACAACACATATTCTCATTTCACAAAATTTACTATTAGCTTGTTTGGTTTTTTGTTAGTTCATTCATATATGTACATATTTAATCTTAAAATGGTTTCCTTTGATATACAGGTTTCTTTTAAACCAATTCTGGAAATCAGCTTTTAACTTTAAAATCCTATTGTGAACACCTAGAAATTAAACATTGGTCTTAATACAGTTAATTTTTTTCTCTTTTCATTTCTGTGAACTTTTTTGCACATTTAATATTTTTTTATATTCTTTTAAGTTATTTGAATCTTGATATTCATAAGCTGCCCCAAAACAATTGTCAGTGGCACACATATTTCTGAGAATGGTTATGTGGCATGCAGGCATGTATATCTATTTATTTTCTAATGATTGAGTGGGCAGCAAGGAAGTTTAGGTAAAAAAGATAAGTTTTAAAAAGTACAGAAATTTCATTGTCCATTTATAATAATTAGTAGTGGTGTCAAAATCGGGATATTTCTCCTTTGACCTACACAGTAAAATTTAGGAGAACCATGCTTATCAAATGGTAAGAAACGATGCAGCTGTGCCTCAAAAATGCCATGCTGGTATTTGGAAGAGGAGCAGAGAATGGTATGAAATTTTTTTTTTTTTTTTTACACACTTCTCATCTTTACCTCCTTTTTTATCTGAACTACCTTACAGCCTGCACTATCATTAGGTAATGAACCTAGCTAGCTCCCTCTTAAAAGTCAATATTATGACAGGTGAACCACAAATAAATGATAAAAGCATCCATAATTTTCATGTCCTGCAGACATTTTATTATTGATTATTTTAATTTGAGAAACTGTTTTTAAAGACTCTGGTAGGAAATGCATTTAAGAGAATATATCTTTCATTAACTGAAATCAATGGTTAATATTATTGATAATCTTATTGAAATTGCATTTTAGATGACGATGAAGAAAAAGAATTGTTGATATCTGAATCTGTGAATTCTCATAAATTTATTGTCACCCGTGGTGATTACAGCAAATTGCTGAAACTAGTGAATGACAACTTATTACTTGCAAAGGTAATGAGTGATATCATTATGTTTATTTATTATTACTTGTACATTTTTAATCTTATTTATTTGTTTGCTTTTTTTATAGGACTATGCAGCGAATGAAAATGAATTACAGATGATTGAGAAATATATACAAAGTTTCCGTACTGGTTCATTAGATGCTCATAAAGATGGCTCTCGTTTCTGGGTGAAAGATAAAGAACCTATCATAGAAACGTAATGTATTCTAACTTGGCAAAAATTTTCCTTCATTAAATGATGCAATTTTATTATATTTAAAAACAAATTATCATTAAATTTTATACATTTCATTGTTTATATAAATTACTTTCACTATATTTTTTTAAATTTTCAACTATACGATTTGTCCCGAAGTTCATTATGATTTTTAATTCGTATTCATTATTATTTAGCACTGGTAAAAGCTTGTTATTTTAAAAGCAAGTTCTGCTGCAAAAATGTTTCTCAAGATTGAAACATTTAAAAAAAAAAATTCTTTGCTTTTCATTTTCCCCAAGTTCTTGATTTCCATGCCAGATATTAAATTTTTTACAGATATAGAACCAGTATTTACACCAATTAATAGCCACTCTTCTCATTTGAGGACAGTTGCCTTTACAATTCTGTGACTAAATACATCACATTCCACTGTTTCTTTTGCTTTGTCTATTAAGTCAATATGTATTCACAATCTCCTTAACAATTTTCGACTTGCATATATCACCCATTAGCCAGATTTTGAAGTCAAAGTGTTGTCATTTTCAAATTTTTATTTTTTCCCCTTTGAATTCCTTTTATTTTCGAGGTAATGCAAGGAAATAGAAGGTAATCTTTACTTTTTTTATATTTTAAAAATCTTTTGATGTTTTATCTATAAAGAAGCTTTTTTTAAATGATTTTCTACCAATTTTTAAATTATTTTTCTAAAAAAAAAAAAAAAAAAAACCCCCCCCCTCCATTTTTTTCTGAATTCAATTTTACTTCACAAATATATTAATTTTAGCATTTTAAGCATAATTCAAAAGTCTCTTAATGAAATTTATGATTGAAATTAATTTGGCTATTAACGGATTAATATCTGGTATACTAAGAAATTTTCTTTAAGATTGTGTTGACATGAATATTTTGGTGACATATTCCTGAGCAACTACTTCACTTCCCAGACACTTCATGGAAGCCTGATACCTCTAGTGTGGAAATAAATGTCAAATGACTCATATGCAGAATTATATACTAAAACACGTGAAACACGTTTTCTCCCTTGAATATCTGAAAGATTCTGTTTTTTCCTCTAATAGTAAAAAGTTATTTATCTTTACGGTAATTTTTGTGTTTAATAGTTTTTAGAAAAATGACGACTCATCTTTACTTAAATAAATGATTTTGTGATGAAAAAAATTGTAGAGAAAATTAAGTAAATAATGTAGGTTAACCAGTAGTATTTCTCACGAGGCAATATTAGAGTGAAAAGGTTTAAAAAATAATAATGTAATATTAATAATAAGGTCAGGAGAAGAGAAGGGGAGAGATATTTAATTAAACCAAGCATCAATCAGTCCACCTTTCTTCTCACGAATTTCAAAGGTTGTAAATCTCACTTTCTATACCATAATGCACCATTTTTCCATGCATGTTAAATGTCTTTTGGCAATTTTCTCTGATATATGGCTTTGCAGTTTTGTTCTTGTTCATCATTTTCTTGTTTGCTAGTCATCTTTGCATTTTCAATGATTATCAAACTCTCAGTTTGGAAAAATAACCAAATATTATGTTTTAAAAAAACAAAAATGAATAGACATTTTTAAAATGAATGTGTAGTGAAGCTCCACTAGATCAACTGGCACTGTTTAGTGCAAATAATTGTTTTCATATTTTAACTACTTTTTTTCCCCCATTTAGTTATATTGGATTTATTGAAATATACAAAGACCCTGCTGGCTTGAGGGGTGAATTTGAAGGTAATTTGATTTGTTGATTTTTTTTTTTTTACATATGTATTATATATGGGAGTTCCATCTTAAACAGACTGAATGCCCACTGGTTTACCTTTTAATGGGTACATGTATCGGGTTTATGTCTAAGGGGTTTGTTGGATTCAATTAATGTTAATTCCTTATGAACAATTACATCAAATAACAAGGAGGTGTCAGTTAAATCAAACACATTTATTAAAGAATTAAAGGGAGAGTTTTACAAGAGGAAAAATATGTACAAAAGGGATATAGTAAAAGGAAGTTAATGCCAAACATGGAGATATAATTAAACAAACTAGATCAGCTTATTGAGAATAGATGTAAATGGAATTAAACATAGTTAATTAAATTAAAGAACTTCAGAAGGAAAAGAGAGATGAAACATAATTACCAGGACATTGTTATTAACGTCAGATGACTTAATTGCGCGTCAGCGCTGTGCAGAGAAAGACTACATTACATATGCAAGAGGGAAATGAGAGAGTCGGTGATCTGTGATCGAACATCGTGAGCTCTTCAGTTTTGTTAAGAAAAAGATGGCACTGTTCATGACTTATTACGAATGGAACATATGGTGCCATCTATCGTATGTAAATTCTGTTTCATAATGGAATAAATCCTACATTATATATATGCTTTTGTTTACTAATCTCTACTAATAATAAAGGAGAGAGTATGTGTGTTGGCACTCTACAGGACAGTCCGCTGAAGATAGAGCTAAGAAATTTGGCACAAACATACTTTGGAGGGTGGGAATGTGTGCCTCAGAGAAATTTTTTAAAAATTTGAATTAATTAAAAATTAAGTGAAATTTTGGCGTTTTTCCTTAATAACTTCCGAAAATATTACAGCACAAAAATTATTTTTACACCGTATGAAAAGTTAAAAAATTATCTTTACAATGATACCAATTTAAGTTGTACAATTTTTTCTCTAATTTTAATAATTTTTTAAAAATATTTTTTGGAATAATTTACAACAATACTTTTCATTGTTGCAACACATTTCCAACTGTTTTCAGTGTTTAAATAAATATTTAATTGCGTGTTTCTCTTCCATTGTTGAAAGCTAAGAAAATATCTTACTGGATTTTTCTTTCTTCTTTTATTTGATCCATTTTTCTATGAAATTTGTAAAGGAATTCCTTGAGATAGTAAGTATATAATGAAGTAATCCAGTAAACTGATAGATTATCGTTGCTATTTTTAATTCTTTTTATGAGTGTGTTTTAAGCCTATTAGCATGTTGCTGGTCGTAAAAGGTGCCACGCCAATGTAATGTTGAATCGACTGCTTATTTTATGTTAATGTAGACAAGTAACAGTGCAAGACTATGAAAAGAATGCAGGTTAGATGTCTATAGCAATTTGAAGTTTAAAACTGCTTTTTAAGAGAATCATGAATATAAAAAAAATTATGCACAAGAGATTCAGTTAAAATTTTATGTCCGATGATCAAGCTGGTTGCCGAAGGTAGCTAGTAGTAAATAAATGAATGAATAACACTGCTAACTGTCCTTGCCCCACCCCCATCCCAAAAAATTGTTAAATAAAAACAAAAATAGTTCAAAAATAATTAATAGTTCTGATTAAATTTATGATAACAATTATTCTAATTACTGGTACTGAAAAGTTAGTTTTATGTTGTAATAGTTACAGCTCAAAATGATCATAAGATTTATCTGCTGTAATCCATTGCAGAATTTCAAATTTTTTTCAGTACAATAAATATGATTTGTTTAAAAAGAATTGTTTCTTTTTAATAAAAGAAAATTTTCTGATCTAATTGAAACTTTAAGTACATTTCGGTCTCGGTATCAAATGAAAATACAGCAAAATATGTTCAATTTGGTTCATTTTTCTATTGCAGGCTTTGTGGCAATGGTCAATAAACCTATGAGTGCCAAATTTGCTGAACTTGTGAAGGCAGCTGAAGATTTACTTCCTTTATTGCCTTGGCCAAGTACATATGAAAAGGATAAATTCTTGCAGCCTGACTTTTCATCACTAGATCTCTTGACATTTGCTGCAAATGATGTTCCAATTGGTATTAATATACCAAATTGTGAGTTCAATTTTTTTTTTTTTTTATTTTGTATAACTTTCAAAATTACTTTTTTTTTCAATAGTTGGCGATAAATTATTTTGACTTAGTAATACTGTTAACCCCTTCGTGACGGCCGATCTCTGAAGGAAACGTGCCCACCGGCCGGGAGCTGGCAAGCGCATTCTGTGCCCACCGGCCGAAGCATTTTCTCCCGCTAAGCCTAACACTCATTAAAAATGCGTGTTACATAATAATGCATAAAAAGTGTCCTTTGCATAGAAATGAAACCATTTTTAAATATGTGGTAAACAATATCATATTCTAAATCATAAAAAAAGTTTAATTAAAATACTTGATTTTTAATAATAAAAAAAATATAGTGTATTTTCCTATAATTGAAAGTACCTAAATAAACACTAGATTATTGATGCAAAATTCAAAAATATAGGAAAAAATAAATATTTACATTCAATATTATAAAATACTTCAAGAAAATTGTAATAATTAACTCTTCAAAGCCTTCTGAAAAGTCTTCTACTTTAGAACTCCACTGACATGACGGAATTGGAATCGATATATTAGTACTATCCTCTTCTAATTCAGAATTTGATGATTCATAACTATCTAAAGAATTCTAATAATTTATTGCTTTATCACTATCGTCAGAAAAATCCATAGATTTGTCATTTAAAAATTTACACATTTCCTCCTCGGAAAGTTAACGCGTTCTTTTAGCAATAACTGCAAAAATAAAACAGAGAGGCATAAAAACCCTTGACAAAATATCTCCCATAAAATCTCAACCCAAGCAAGAGGAGAAACTATAAACCAGTCACTCCAAAATGACACATGCTTCTATTTACACTCACCAGCACGTGTTTCTGTTTATACTCTCAAAAATCAAATGATTCTTAATAGAATGATTCACAGACATGTGGCCGACTACAATCTGACCTCAGAGAGAGAAATACTAATGTACGTGACCAATCTTTTGAAAGAAACATGGAATAGTAATGCCATCTGATAGAAAACATTTTGTTCCAAAAGCCAAACGCATATGTGCGGCGCTCGGCCCACAGCAGCACTTTCACCGTAACGCAAGGATGCGGCCCTCAGCCCTGAGGTGAGTCAAACTGAAATGCACATATGCGGCACTCATCCCGAAGGGGTTAAAAGCTGCTTACATATACATATTGTTTATACTTTATACACTTAAATCTTGAAACATTTGCATACTCATTTATGTTTAGACTAGCTGAACCCGGCAATACTTTGAATAGCAGAATATATATAGATTAAATGAACACAATTGAAAGTTTGATATCAATTATTGTATTTATTTAAAGTTGGATATCCATATATATAAAAGGTAGTATTTGTACGTGTGTTTAGATGTGTGTATCGATTTACTTGATCACTTGAATTTCCAATGAAATATATTTGCAGAAATTTGTGGTCAGCATCCGTAAATGGAAACAAAGAGCCTGCTGTACAGTATATTTGTCCTTGAATCTTAATGTTGGCATATAATTCTAAGTTATTACATTTGTTGCACCAAATGAAGTCATTTGAAAACGTGTTATAATTTCGTATTTTATTCAGAAGATACTTCAATTGTGTTGTAGTTCCAGCGAACAATGAGAGCAGTGGCTCAAGTGGTGCCTTCAATGGTGGCAATTTAACCTTACTTTCAAACAACACAATCCCGTTGCTTCATTCTTGAATTTTAATGGCTTGAAATTTGTGCAAAATTTATTCATACTTCAACAACCACAACTGGAAGTAAGCTATATTCAATTTCAAATTATACTGAAATGCAATACGATCAAGTTTTACCAATTGATTTAATCACATTTGCATGTGTGACTATTGCAATGTTATTCATTTCAATCTAATGCAGCAAAATCATCACAATTAATATTGAACATTAAGAAACGTACAAAACATTAAAAAATTGGACATTATGGAACTTCCTAAAATTTAACAACAGCACTCGAGCTTACTTCTATGCATGCGCGACAACATTTCTTACCTTGTGAACTTCAATGTTCTATATTATTTTCAATTTTATTACAATAAATTAAAAGTTCTTTCATACTCATAGTAAATGACTAACAGTTAAAAAACCCATTAATATAAAAAAACTGATTTCAGACTCATAACAGATGGCTGAGTTTCTAAAACGTGATAAAAATATCAAAAATGTGTTGTTCTTAGTTTCGATGTTATTTAAATAGTTGACACCCAAAATTCAATATGCTGAAAAGTTCTAAATATTGTTTCTGAAAGCTTTTTTTCTATCCCTGAGATTTCACAATAAAGCGTTTGTTAAATTGCTGGAGATGAGTATTTCAAACAATACCGAAATTAAAGACATAAATGCTTTTTCTTCCTTTTTTAAGAAAAAGATCTGTAATGTGATGTCCTCTTTCTATTCCTCTTATCTCTCTCTTTTTGAAAAGAAAAAGAATATCTTGTGCTTTTGTCTGGAAATTTTTGTATAAGTATTCGATCATGAAAAGAATTGAATAAAAACAGAGAAAGTGGTTCTTATATGCTGTGCAAAGACAAACTTAGTTACCGCTAGAGACATTCTGAAGAAAGGTGACCGAAACCTTTCTTATTTTGGAACTACTTCATTTGACAGTTCATTGTGGGCCATTTGAAAAGTGTCATGTCAATAGTTTATTTTAAAAAATCGTAAAATTATTTATTAAAAATCTTTCTAAAAGTCATAAGCAAAAATAAAGCAAAAAAAGGCCAAATGAAAATTCGAAAGTCCAAGGGCTTTGAAAAAAGACAAAATTTCCAGAATTTGGACTTAAAAAGGGCAATATGGCAACCCTGCCTCTGTTCCCGAGGTCTACACGAAGCCAAAAAATAACCCTGTTTACAAAAAGCAACCCTGTGTTAGGAGTTGCGCCAAGCATTTTATTAACCATCGCCAACAGTAGCCAAACATTAAAATATTATTAGGCCTCCTAAATTTCTTTCCAATTGTCAAATTGAGTATTCCAATAGCTTTAAAAATTCCAAGCATAGCGCATATCATTTTTCAAAAAACCACACTTAAATCATTCCAGTAGTTTTTAAGTCTATAGCGAACACCCATACGAACATTGCCTTTTATATATATAAAATGTATTCGTTATTTGTAGTCGTTAAATAAAAACACAGGCCGAGTTAAATTCTAAATTCTTTTTATTATCGGAGAGTGGCGGAATGTACGTACATCACGCTTTGAGTTTCATGCCAAAAGTGAATAGGAAATCCCTGCTTTTTCTCAGGTAGGGATTTAACAGATAGACATGTTATCAAAGTGAAGGGAATAATAGTTATTTTTAGCGTATTATGTAAGTGTTTTAGGGAAAATGCATGGCGACAAAAAGTCGCCGATTTCGCGAGTTGTGCGCGCGTGGAAACGATTAAAATATTCTTTTAGTAATAAATATGCCAAAAATGAGAGATTTAATATATTTCCAGAGCGGGAAATAGAACAAAACTGGAGTTTCAGAAAAGTGATTTTGAAATACATTAAGAGTTTAAAATATATAATATTAGAATTTGAAATAAAATTAAGTGAGATTATTACATATATATAGATGTTTGATATTTACACCACACATTTTGTTCCCCATTTTTCAAAATCAAACAGAAAATAGTTTCACTCCCAAAAAGTTTGTGTTTCTAGATCTGAGGAGTTACAGACTAAATTCTGTTTTGAACATTAATAATTCTGCTATTGCCATCATATTTTGACTTTTTATTTGTGATACAATTTATTATATTAAGCTCTGAATTAGATTGATGTGTGAGAATATTATTTAAGAACACTGGGAAGTTACATAATTTCTAGAATCAATTGCCTCTTTGCATCTTCTCTTTTTTTAGCTTGCTTCTACTTTTTATTAATTTTTTCTTGCCATTATTTGGATGAAATTGTGGAAATCAGCACATCAAAATTTAGAAAGTATCAAAGAATATATAAGTGTTATATATACATATGAGAATATAGGTGTTTAGAATAAAATAAGTTAAAAATCAAATTAGGAGGTTATTTCAGTATGTTGCACTTGTGCTGAAAATAGCTTTGTAAATTATTTGTGGCTGTTAACGAAGAAAATTTGAACTTATTCTGTGCAACTTTTTGAAGGCTCTCATTTAATTAAGAATCCTTGAATTAGAAAACATATTGAGTGTAAGAGGAAAGTGAGTTGAGCAACTGCAAGTTTCTTGTTGTGTGAACTCTCCACTGTTTGTAGGTGTGATGTTCTTCATTATGTATGATGTTTCCCACTCATATACTCTGTATGTATAACATGTACTTTATCAGAATTGTCATTTGTTTATGTTGTTAATAGAAATAAATGAGTAAACACAAAATTCAATGAATTAATGCATATAATTTTTTAAATTATGCCTATTTTATTATAAAAATAACAAACATTATATCTTCCTCTATTTGTCTGAATTGTGTGTCTTTTTATATACAGATTGAAGAAATTATAACTATGATGCAAGTTACCATTTCAGTTTCTGTAGGCATCTGTTATATAAGATTTATAAACCAGTTAACTAGCTTATTGAGATTAATTATAAATATTAATTATAAATATCTCTTTGATAATAAAATAAATTCATTAAAAATAAATTAATTTCAGATGAAGAAATAAAAAAACAATATGAAGGTTTCAAAAATGTCACTTAGAAATGTAATTCGTGCAAGGACTACAGAACCCCTAATTACTCAAGCAAAAAACAGATCAGGTATGAATGTATATATTATTTAGTTTATTTTGTGATCTTTTGAGATGTTTATATTTCGTCCAGTCTTGATAATGTTTTATTATTTTCAAAAAAAAAAAAAATTAAGATTTATTTGTGAAACTCATTATTATGGAATGTGCTTTTTTTTGTATTTCTTTGAATAGCTAAATTTAAAGAAATGTGTAAAACTATTCGTTAAGATTTTGATTAGAAATTTCTTTAATTTATCTATTGAAAAATTTGAAGTTTGCATAACCCTTACACTTATTTATTAAATCATCATGTTGTTACTACCATTGATATTAGAATGCCTTTATCTTTCTTAAAATTTTAAATACCAATAAACCAAAGTTGACATAGTTTTAAAGCTCAACCATTTGTACAAACTATAACTACTATATTTTTTCCTTTTTATTTTATATATATATATTGAGAAATAATTGAATGTATGAAAATAATTGATAAGTCATTATTTATACTTTGGTCATGATTATGACAATAATTGACTGGATAATAATGAAAGCTATGTTAAGCATTCATGTGTATTATTAATATGAGTCTTCATCTTTTAATATTACCGTGTTGGATAAATTTAGTATAAATTTCATATTACAATATTAACTGACTATAAATTAGTATTGTACCCATTTTACCTATGAGTGAGGATTTATAAATTAATTTAAACCTCAGAATTACATAATGAATTTATATTTTAAATTGATTTTTTTTTTTTATTACTGTGCAATCTTGGGACCATTACTTAACTACTTTTAAGCTACAAAAAATTTTTTACAGAAGGTAACTAAAAGCATTAATTTAAAAACAATATAAGATGCCTGTTTTCTGCAACAAAAAAGAAGCTTTGGTCTTTTTATTTTAAATCATGTTTTATCATATTCTTGTTTAACAGTTATAGCGTAAAAAATTCCTCTTTTCTTGGACCAAGATTGATTTTTCTTTTGTATGATTGAAAATTTTTTTCAGGAATTGTTTATGAAGTTAATACATTCCAGCTTTAGAGCTACAAACTGGTCTGCATGAACTTTAGGTCATGGAAGTGAAAAATTATTTCAAAAGATAAAGATGGAAAATTAAATTTGATTGTGAGACTGTTCTCCATTTAGAACAAGCAGGCCAAAAGGTAGTTTTAAATTTTAAATAAGTACATTTTCATTGTTGACGATTTTATGTAAATAGTGTTAGTTAAATTGTTAGTATGATCTAACTGCACTTGTAGCAACATTGATTAATGGAATTTATCTGTTTGTCTTCCATTGCTATGAATATAAAAACTAAAAAACCCTTAAAGCCACTAGTTTCATGTTTTTCATACTTCATGCAAAGGATATTACCATTATTGAAACAGGCAAGGGTTAATGATTAATTACTGTTATCGAGGCTTCCGATGTTATTTATTTATTTGGAAATTAAATTACTTGAGGGTATTTTTAGAGTTAAATTAGCTCACATTATTAAATTAATGCTTAGTTTTAATTCTTGATGAGCTTCAAATATATGTACTTGTACCAACATTTGCTATGGCGAGCACAGGCATTCTTGGTTGCCTTTCTGGAGGTAAGCCAAAAGCATCTTGGCTCGTCTAATTTTTTTCTTCTGTCAGGTTCATGAGCATGCTGAGACACTCCATTTCTAGATATTATATGTTTAAAGAAAAAAGAAGTCTCTCCAGATTAAAATACTATAAAATATACAGCATTGCAAAGCATAATCAATATAACCATTAGGAAGCACCTATAGATATATAAATACATCAATATTATTTGAATATCAAATATTGCCATTATTTGAATAGTTATTTAGTATCTTCTCTGGCCATTGAATAATTTTAAAGATTTAATAAGCATTTGTTTTAAACTGTTGGTAAATATCATTTATATTTTGAATCATGTTTTCAGAAATAGAGATAATAAGACAAATTTTGTAATATGTTATTGATATTGAGGGTCCAAATTGTTTTATGTTGGTCAAATGTATTTAAGCAATCCATGCATGCTATAAATGTTTTTAAAAATTTCTTTTGGGTTAGCAATACGTAACTGAACGAAGCAG
>BGPR01005688.1:6093-29079 GCA_013235015.1 Araneus ventricosus
GTGTTATCAAAAAGAGTCCTCCAAACAAGCATTGAAAAAAAGTGTTATCAAAAATAGTCCTCTAAACAAACATTGAAAAAAGTGTTATCAAAAATAGTCCTCTAAACAAACATTGAAAAAAATGCTATCAAAAAAAGTCCTCTAAACAAGCATTGGAAAAGTGTTATAAAAATAGTCCTCCAAACAAGCATTGAAAAAAATGTGGTATCAAAAATAGTCCTCTAAGCAAACATTGAAAAAAGTGTTATAAAAAAATAGTCCTCTAAACAAACAAATTTTAATGAAATGCATCCATTAGTTTTAAATTCGCATATACAAATCTCAGATAATCATATCTCTTCTAGAAAAAAGAATTATAAATTTATGATTTTTTTAAAAAAATGAAATGCAAAGTAATGTGAAAACGCAAGTTCGAATTACGTTCTTATTTCTTAAAGGAAAGCAAGCACACTAGAACATCTCGAAAAACAACTTTAATCGTAAAAAGTGAAACAGCATCTCAAACGTAATAAGAATAAATCTTACTTAAGCGTTTTATTCAATTTCATGATTATTTCCGTGGAAAAAAGTTGCAATTCACGATAAACCAACCTTTTAACTCCGAGGAATTCAATTTCACTTCTACATATCTTACTCATTAGTTTAATTCTGCAACGCAGCGGCAAGTAGATGCCTCCCTGACTTAATTATAAATCAGAAAAAAAACCCAACTCTTCTCCAAGACCGCAAAGTATCCGCTAGCTGCATAAACGAATAAAATGATTACTCGCGTATTAAGAAAGATAAATACTTAATGAAGTAGCCAGAAAAAGTAAAAGCATGCAAAAACTTCAGAAAATTCCCCAAAGAAACCACTTAAGTAATGACGTACTCAAAACACTGTTTAATCAAACTATTTTTGTAAATTGAAGGCTTTTAGAGCAGTTTTACTCAAGAAAGGAGAGCATGATGGGAAAAAACGTCGATTAGGTATTTCACTCACCATACAGAAATTATTCATTCAGTAAGTTTTCGCGATATTACGAACTAAAGTGTGCATAACGATTTAATGTTATTTTGCTATTTTTTCAAATGAGATGCATCGAAATATATATTTGGGATTTGTTGTTCTTTGAAGATTGTCGTTTCTCAAAAACTTTTTCTGAACTTACGGTGTTTGTTAAGCTGAAAGCAGGGGTTTTTAGTTCTATTTTGTATTGTATATACTGGGTGGTCATAAATTATTCGACCCATTTCAAAAATTAATTTAAAAAACTAATAATGTTAATGTCAGATAGTTAATGTGCCGTTACGGTGATCTAGAGAGTCGTAAATTATTGGACATCTCCCATTCTTCTAAGCCATTATCTACGAAAAATTTAAAGCTAGAAGAAAAATAAAAGCATGTATTTGTAGGGAATATTATGCTCTTTAATTTGTTATATCTATAGTAATTCGAGAAATGAATAATTTTCGAGATATTCAAGTAAACTAAAAAAGAAACCAGAAATTCGCATAGGCTTCTGCTGATCGGTAGTCATTGCGTATGAAAATCTCTCGCTGTAGCTAATTTAGAACGCCGAATATCCCAGATAGCAAAGAAAGCTTGTTTAAAAGGTTTTGGAAACCTTGTCGTCTGCAAGGGTAAAGGGTTGTCACAAAGGTTTCCATGACAAGGGTTGAACCTTTCGGCAAGGTAGCGGAAAGGTACGCTAGTCAACAAGAAACAAGGCTTTACCCAAGCTTTTATTACAAGCTTGTTTCAATCCTTTCAAAAGGTTGTTAAGAGCTCCCCATCGGCGGACAAAATAGAACCCCTTCCCCCTTCCGAAGCTGTGCTCCTACAGAGGGGTCCAACCCCCCTTTTTCACCCCTGTTCAAAGCCGTTCTTTCTATATAACCTCTTTTTTCTATCCCCTTTCTGACGTCACCTTGCTCCAACTTAGAATTATCTTGAATGTCAATTAATTAGGAATCTTAATTAATCAAACTTACTTGTAAAGATTTCGTTGTAGATTGTGACAAAACTTCACATCCTCCGATGTCGGGGATCGAACCCGCGTTCTTAGAATTGGAAGGCGAACGCAATAACCACCATACCAGACGAGGCTACGCACGATGAGACAGGTGGTTCATGGAAAGCTCTCCTACGTCAATTTTGCAGGAATGGTTTCCGAAACAGTTTGCTCGGAAATGCTTTCGTAGACTTGTCGTTCAAACCTTGTCGGTGAGGTAGTTCATGAAAAGATTTCCTACGTAAACCTTACGGCAATGGTTTCCGAAAGGATTTGCGCGGAAATGCTTTCGCGGACAGCCTATGGAAAGTGAAATGGCAACCTTTCCGCAATTTTCTTTGATATCTGGGACTACACCACCTATTTGAAAAAGAAGACTTTTTTGCTCTCTCATTTTAAAAAAAACCCTAGTTGTAAGATTTTTAGTTTTTTTATTAATTTTTGAAATGGGTTCAATAATTTATGACCACCTTGTATATTAGTTTTCTGAAAATATTGTTTTTCAGATTTTTTCTCTTTTATCAACTGTGAACTGAAATTTGGAAGTAAATTTAAGAAGGTTTTACTTCGCTATTTGCTCTACTTTGAAACTTTAAGAAAGCTGTTCGAAAAGGATATTAATATAAATTCTATAATTTCTGTTATGGTGCATCTTGTTGAATTAAAAAGACGGGAAGACATAGAAGCTACAAAATACCACTTACTCATATGATGCATTATAAAGATTTTATAATAAAAAATCTATCACTTACTATTATTAATATTAAATCTCACTAATATTAATATTACAGTGAGATAAATAGATCAAAACATATTTAATCAATTTAATGAATTGAGTGAATTATTGCACAAAGTGAGACGTTTATCAACCGAAAATCAATTCAAAAATTAATAAAAAACTGTAATTTAGCAAATTTTTAAAAAATGAAAAGATAGCTCTAATTTTTCTTCTTCAGATAGGTGATAGGTTAATGGAGTTCTTACTTGGTGACCGACAATTTCGATACCCTTACCGAATAATTCTTTGAACTGTTACAATTGATTTGGTTTCGTGGAACCAGAGACGTGCCTTCTGCTGCACAGTAGCCATTTTGACACTTTCGTGGATTGCGCAGATTTAGTGCACCGTAGCGGCTCTTTACCTATCTGAAAAAAATTGAGCTAATCTCTGATTTTAAAAAACGAAGTTGCTACATTATATGGTTTTTTAATTAAATTTTGAAATGGATCCAATAATGATTATCCTGTATTTTATGATGCATCTTTATGCAACAGTAAAACGATTGTAAGAATGCTTTATGTCTGCTATAGAAAGCATCAGTGTAAAGATTTAACTGTAACCTTGAAAATATTTTGCTTTTTTTTCAGCTCAACATATTGGTAAAAATCATAACTGAATCGAAGCGGAAACTAAAACCATATTTAAAAAAACATGTACTGAATAAAACACTTAGCGGAAACAATAACAAAAAAATACTTTTATGCAATGTATTTTCTTCTTTTATTCTTCTTCTATACGAAAATTTTCAGCAAAAATAACTCCTAAAATAGAAAATATGCTGATCTCGGTTCGATATTTGATGAGTTCCTTTCAAAAAAAAATCCTAAAAGGGACAAAATTCGGAGATATATCTAGATAGGCGTGAATGCGTGTTGATGCGTTTCAGTGATATTGTGAATATTTTGGAGTGTTTTTTCTGGGCCTAACAATATTTTTTCTGCTTTCTTTCTAAATAAAACCTTTGTGGATTAAAAATATGTTTGTGAAATTATCCATTCCAAGACTATTATTAAAATATTTTTAAAAGAATTAATTAAATGGAAAAACTTTTGCCCATTAGAGAAATCAATTAAATAAAAAAATCGTTTGGTCATAAAAGAAATTTATTAAATAAAAATCTCTTGGTCGTAAAAGATTTAATTGAATAAAAAATCGTTTGGCCATAAATGAAATTAATTAAATAGAAAAAATCGTTTGGCAGAATATATATAAAAAAGTAATAGAAATAGAATGGCAACGCCATATTTGTCTTTTCCGAACGTTGAATTCCAATGAAGAAGAGATAACGCTTTAAAAAAATCGATGTTAATTGATTTGTGTAAAGTTGTTGTACATAGTGTGTAAATATTTTATGTTAAAAAAATGTCTGCTTTTTGTGGAAATCATCAATCAATGTGTTACTTTGGAAGGAAGGCTTCATCATATAATGTCAAAAATACAGTACAGTATACATACTACTTTTAATATGCTTAGATAAGTATATTCACTTGAAGCTAAATTTTGAGGTGTAATTCGAAAGATCGTAGTATGTATGTAATTAAAATAATATATATTTTCTGTCCTTTTCGGTTTCTTTTTTATTGCTATTTTTAAAAAAGGCAAACATTTAAATCAGATTTATGATAAGACAAAAAATCATGTATTAGTCGCATTGATATAATTATGCATTTTTTTGCCACATTCAAATTTATGAAGAAATATCGAAATAGGTCTTCCCAAATACAACTATAAGCTAACTTTTAAATCTAATCTAGTATTAAGTTCAGCATCCAAATATCTACTCGAGATTCAAAACAGTTTGTTATGCAAGAAATGAAAACTTTTTGACAGATTCCATGAGAATATATAACTATCTTTCATGAAAACTAATTAATTTCAGCTAGAAACGCAATTGTATAAAAACCATTAACAGCTATTACAAAAACTATTTTTATTGTGTAAATTTTTAGAAAATGTAATTTATTTGCATCGAAAATTCGGCGATATGGTCAATTACATATCAGATCATTTTTTAGTTACATTCCCTATGTGAGACTGAAAATAATTGCAATATTCCTTTACAGTTTCATAAAAACCAAAAATAAATAGAAACCAATTAACCAATAGTCAGTTATAAGCGCTAGATTTTCATACTGCGATCAACATGTTTTAGTGTTAAGAGTAGAACGATGTTTATATAGAGTGTCCACTAAAGTCCTTCTACCCATCATTAACTTGAAAACGGCGATAAGTATTGTCACAAACTTGGTGTCTAGGTATACTAAAATGGCCATGTGCTAAACGGTGAGATCGGTTACAGCACCACCTGGCGGCAAACAACGGAGTTAGCGTTCCTGTCACAAAACCGGTACAAGATACTGGAAAAAAGTGAATTACAAAATTGTAGAGAATCTTTCATTTAGTACGAAAAGACACCTTGTGCATGTTAATACGAAGAACAGAACGCTTAAAATGCACATTTGTTTGTTCTCAATTTCCGACACTTTGACATCTCAAAACGGCTGAAAAAGAGAAAAAACAACTACTTATCACAAGATACATTTATTTTTGTGTTCCAATTGCTCTCCGTCATCTACAACGAACAATTGAGCCTTTGTTTAAATTTCACTTTACATGCTTTTTAGCATATCAGTTAGTCCGCTATTGTAATAAGTAAACGAAAGTCCTGCAATGTTGGTGAAAGGGTCCGCACACCTGCTGTCTGAATTATTCCCACAGAAAAAATTATAATAATATAATTTTTTGCCCGAAAAATAAATTTTTTTCCTTTTGTCCATATCTTGTGACATCACAATTTCGAAAAATGCGGACAATCACACGTGCATTTAAAGCATTCTGTGCTTCGTATTAATTATGCATAAGGTGACTTTTCGTACTAAAACGAAGACGCTCTATAATTTTGTAAATGACTTTTTTTCCTTTATCTTGTGCCGTTTTCGAGATAAGAACGCTAACTCCGTTGTTTTCCGCCAGATGGCGCTGTAACTGATCTCAGCGTGCAGTGCATGACCACTTTACTATAACTAGACACCCCGTTTGTGGCAATAGTTGTCGCCGTTCTCAAGCTAATGTGAGGTAGAAGGTCTTTAGTGGACATCGTGTGTATAGTGTTGTTTCAAATAAATTTCACCTATTTGATTCGGTAGTTTCTTTGGCGATAAACGAATCAAAATAACCTCTATCAGAACAAAAGAAAAGAAAATGTAGTGTGAGATGGTGCACTGTCCTGCATGAAAATGGCGTTGTGAAGAAAAAAAGACTTTACACTTAGAACTTCTATTGTGCCAGTTAAATCGTGGAATTTTTTACAAATATTTTTAAAAATATTTTTTTATATTTGCTTTTTTAACTCTAATGGCGATAACATACCCAGAAATAAATTTATTTCAAAATCTGAATAGGATCCCCTAGTCAAATTCACCAAATAAAATTGAAATTTATTTGAAAATTACATTCAATATTATTAACAAGCCAGATATTCATGTAATATTTTTTTTAAAAATAGTGAGTTTTTATGAAGCTTTATATCACAAGAAGAAAATTGAACGTGAGTTTAAAAAAATGTTAACCTTTTAAGTGACGGATTTCGTCTGAAATTGGATATGAATAGACAATATTTTTTGTAGACAAAAATAAATAAAAAAAGTTTTTTTCCCTCGGTTCAAAGGAGTCTAAAACGTTGTACTGACGCCTTCTTTCCAGAACAATGCATTTATTGAGGACTTCCACAAAGAAAAGCCATTTTTAACATAAAGATTTACAAAACCGTATACGACAGTATCACACACATAAATTACCATCGAATTTTTTAAACATTTTTTTCGTTTTAACATTTTTTAACTTCGCTGATAGGCAACGTTTGCAAAAGACAAAAATGGCTTGGCCATTTCATTTTTATTAATTTTTAATACATATTCGAGCCAAACGATTGTTTTTCAATTAATTCCTTTCATGTCGAAAAGAATTTTTATTTAATTAATTTATTTTTAAATATATTTTAATAATAGACTTGGAATAGATAATGGCACCAGTATTTTTTTATTAGTTACAAATATGACATTGCGCTTTTCCACTAAAATCTGAAGATCTTTTAGACAATTACAATACTTTATATGTATATTATGTATACCTAATACGGAAAAAGTGTAGAGAATAGAAAATTTATTTTCTTTCATATTTTTCGAAATAGAAATAAACAGATTTCTATATTATAAAAATATTAATTTGAAAAAAAGTTTTGTACACTTTAGAAAATCAAATAAAACATGAAATTAAAAAGCTGAAGAAATATAATACAATGTGTCTGTAGCGCGTATGCTGCTGCTGCATACGAAAAAACAAAGAAAGACAAAATATTTTTTATGGGAATATTTAATTTTTGAAAGTTTTATTTTTGAAAAGAAATAATTTTGTTTTAGTTCTAGCAAATTGTCGAACAAGTGTAAAAGAATCCAACTAATTAGACTTCATCAAGTGTTACCTACATAGGCATGGATTCAAAAAATGGGAACTTTTTCTGTAAGAAGCTTGACTTTCGTAGAAGGAAGCAACTTGTAACCCGAAAGATCCCAATTGAAAAGGCTATTTTTTTTCTGTGCGCCTTGGGTAAGTTTTTCTTTGATTAATGGTTTATTTTCATGACGGCATTTATGCCTGATGGCTAATTATATTTCTTAAAATCTTTTTTTAAAAATTAATCTAATTGGCGTTCTTGTTTTTATGTATAAAATAACTTGTAATCAGTTCTTGCTTAGTCTTTTCACTTGGGATCTTTCGGGTTACAAGTTGCTTCTTTCGACGAAAGTCAAGCTTCTTACAGAAAAAGTTCCCATTTTTGAATCCATTCCTAAGTAGGAAACCCTTGATGAAGTCTACTTGGATTAATTATTTTATTCTTGTTCTACAATTTGGTAAAACTAAAAAACAAATCTCTGCTAATATAAAAACTGTTTTGTCCACTTAGCCGGTTTCTCCATATTATTTTTAAAAGCTACATGCACCATAAAGGATTAAAGATTATTGGAATATAATTATTTATCCTTAAAAGCGATGTATTTTAAAAGTATTTTTAAACATTTTTTAAGATGTAATTATCTTGCATATCAAAACTTTACTTTTTAAAACATTTTGTGAGTAATGAGAAAGCAAAGCCCTTAATTTCGCAAAATTCTTCATTTTTAAACTTAACCGAAAATAAAAAATAATTTATTCCCATCAGAAATTATGGTTTATGGATATAATAATACTTAAACATTTTTTAAGATGTAATCATCTTGCATATCAAAACTTTACATTTTCTTACGACATTTTGTGAGTAATGAGAAAGCAAAGCCCTTAATTTCTCATTATTCTTCATTTTTAAACATAACCAAAATTAAAAATAATTTATTCTCATCATAATCTATGGTTTATGGATGTAATAATACTGCGTTCATATTATTTAGATAATACTAACTCTAGAATAAAAAACTTCTTCTTTCTTCATAATAATGCACAAGAATTTTTTCATTAAATGAAAAAAAACCTGCAGATCTCTTACGAGATCTTAGTTCCTAAGCTTACTTATTTTAAATGCAAAAATATTATTGCTTTTTTAATTAAAAAGCAGTGTATTTTGAAATGCGAAATTATGAAAGATAGTTTTTAGCGACGAATACGGCTTGTGTAGTACTTGAACTGAGATTAAATATTTAAATTAGATTGCTTTTGGAATTTTTTTTCATTGTTAATTTATCTGGAAAACTTATCGTCTACAAAACGTTAAGTTGCCATAATCTAATTTCGATTCCTAATAAAATGTCTGAAAGATGTTCCGGCCTTTTATTTTATATTCTCCAAGAATTACGCCGCCTTTCTGAATTGATTATATTAAAATAGGAAAATAATTTATTCAATAAATGAATGAAAATTTTGTAAAGCACTTTTAATAAATTATATTATTTTGAAAATAAATTTTAGTTAATCTCTTTGAAAGTCTTCGTCGTTTTACTGAGTCATAAAGTTAAATGAATACATTTGTGTGTGTGTTTATACATATAAGAATATCCTCTAGTTTCAGAGAACCAGCAATTAGTTTCAGCTCACATTTCTTAAATTTAAACAACTACGTTAATTACACAAAGTTTCCAATGAATTCGGAGAAGAACATTATCTTAAATGCAAAATAACCTTAAAGTGTCCATTCCATGATTCAGTTGTATCTTTCAGAAAGATTTAGTCATTTAAACTAATGAGAGATATAAATTACAGAGACGGTATTTTATAAACTCTCGTTCCAAAACTTACTTCAGTGTAAATCTGAACATGTTTATTATGTTGCGAACATACAGATTTCTGAGTAATTATCATGAAATTTAAAGAAATTGTTTATATTCATTTTCCTTTATTTGAAGTTAAAGCGGTCCTATTCATTATGAAACTTTTAATTTCTTGCAAAACATTCATACGAGCTCTCCTGCAAAGCAAAGAAGCATCTTTGCTTTGCAGGAGAAGGAATATTTACCTTCTATTAAGCCAGATCTTTAAAAAAAGTTAACTTAATACCACTGCTTTAATTGATATCTATAAAGCATATCTAGTTTTATCACAGCCTCTTTTAAAAACCTTTGTTAGTTGCAGTTATCTAATAAATATGCACTACGATACAGTATAATTTTTTTCAAGCCATAACTTTTCAAATGTGGTAATATATAAAATTTCAATTGCAACCCTACAGAACAAAAACTGAATATTTATCAATAAAAACTTCGGGTTTGTATTGCCGCTTTTCAAGATGGCGATCGTTTGGCGAGCAGTTTAGCGATTGGCAAGATTTCCGCGAGCTTGGCAATGAGACTGTACCGTAATCTTAAGTCTAACCAATGATTGCGAGTAACAAAGGTTCAAATAACCGTTGGCGAACTTTTCGCGAGTGTGAGCTTGGCAACAAGATCAAATAGAACTGTCCTTAAGTCTAACCAATGATTGTGTTAAATATTTACATACGTTAAATGTTAAAATAAAAAATTAAGCGCATCTAGTTTTATCACAGTCTCTTTCAAAAACCTTTGTTAGTCGGAGTTATCTAATAGATATGCATTAAGGTACAGTAAAATTTTTTCAAGCGACAACTTACCAATTTTGGCAATGCATAAAATTTCAATTGCAACCCTACAAAACGAAAACTGAATATTTATCAATAAAAGCTTAGGGTTTTTCCTGCCGCTTTTCAAGATGGCGATCGTTTGACGAGTATTTTAACGATTGGCGAGCTTCTCGCGAGCTTGGCAAAGAGACCATACCGTAATCTTAAGTCTAACTATTGATTGCGAGTAACGAAAGATTAAATAACCATTGGCGAACTTTTCGCGAGTGTGAGCTTGGCAACAAGATCAAATGGAACTGTCCTTAAGTCTAACCAATGATTGTGTTCAATATGTACATACGTTAAATGTTAAAATAAAAATTTAATGGAGTTAGCCCCCTTCTTGATTATATGGACTAGTTTCCTACTTTGTTTATTTGCATTAAAGTAGGACTTCAGCCCTAAACGCCGGCTTCCCGTGGTAATGCTAAGTCAATGGGAATCTTCAAAATTTCAACACTCTTTTTTCGGGTTGAGCATATTTTGAAAATATTTAATTTAGTGCCCCTATTGCAATGGATCTAAATGTTTACTTAAAATAACAGCCTCATTTTGTGAAATGGCTGCCATAATTGCTCATTATTGCTCTTTCTGGCGTCTTCTAAGGTTTGTTGGCGGTTAAAATTTCAACCAAACAATTTAGATAATTACTGGTGGTTAAATTTTAAACTGAACGATTTAGCAAATTACAATTGTTCCATCTGGAGTTTAGTCATTTTAAGTTATTAACATAGTACTACGTTCCTCCCATTGGGGTCTCAGGAAGGATTTTGATTCGCACGCCAAAACACCACAAAAAACGTTGTATGGGAGATCCTCTATATCTTGGTAACTACATATGTTAAACACATAACTAATGTCTTATTTTAGAGATAAAGGGTAGCAACAGAAGTAACAAAAAAAATTGAAAATCGGAATTGTAGTTCAGCGACTACTGACTCGCAAAGTTTGGCAAAAATACGCATGAATTGGTGACGCGATCCTCTATACCTCGGTACTTACATAAGTTAAAAACATAACTAATGTATATTTCAGAGATAAAGGTCTTAAAAACTTACGAGAAACTTCAAGAAACAAAAGAGTCACGCTAGTAAAGTAGTCCTACGCCTTTAACATCAGCGGCTGTTTGAAAAGACAGCCTCCCGTCATTTTTCTTCTCGGAAGTGGTTCTTTTATAGTTTAATTTGAAATAATCATTATCGTTTTCACATGAGTATCATTACAAAGTATCATTTTTAACATCCGCATGAGTATTCAGGTTGAAGACAAATGTTATAATGTGCAATTTATAAATTGCAATAAAAGATATGCCTGTATCTACTTAAGAACATGTCTGTATGTGAGGTTGGATTCCTAGTTTGAACATTTTTTTTCATCTTTGGTAAACATAATCTTCCCAAATTCTACTGACCAAGCTATGTACTTTTATAATATACTAGCAGTACGCGCATGGCGTTGTCCGTGGAATCAGGACTTCAACAAAATGAAATAAAAAACGCCCACAATGACATGAAAAAGTTTTTAAAATAAAATCAAAATAAAAGATACACATTACTGATTTTTCCGCTTATTTTTTTTTTCTCGATAAACAATATTAAAAAATTGCAACGTGAAAATTATTATACCGCAAGCAAAGTATGCGAGATGAATAAATACGTTAAGATAATGCCGAAAATAATAATCAGTCACCCACTTCAAGATTATGACGTCACCTCCCCTTCAACCAATCACATAGCCAGCTGTGTTCCGAAAAAGTATCGCGGGAGAAAATTAGCCCGAGAAAAATTATTTTCATCTGCCCAGGAAAAAATTAATCTAAAAAAAAACGGGTAAAGATATTTTAACCGCTCTTGTTCCAAATCCGACAGAACCGTACTAGTTATAAGCTGAAAAAAATTGAAAATAATAGTGTTATTAGAAAGTCGGTTGCAAGAAATTTAAAAACAAAAGTAACATTGCGATGGTGAAACTGGCTATTTTTTAAAAAATTCTCAGAATTCAGTAAATTACGTTAGAAATTCAAACTATCTTCATTAGAACGGAAATCGCGTGCTCTTCCCGATAGTGTATCTATTTTTTACGTACAGTTATCCAAAACAACGCTATTGAGAAATTAGTGCGAAAAATAAACCAAAACAACACAAAACATTAAATAAAAAAATTCTAGATTAAATTTTAAAATTTCGGCTTCGAGGTGCATTCAGTCACCATTACGACTACCTGTGTGCCAAATTTCATAGCAGTAAGTGCGATAGATTCGTCTGGACATCGCAGACAAACACACACACACACTCAAACATATCCTTATATAAGTATAGATTATTTCTCAAAACTTCATAAAGTAATCCGTAAATTGTTTCCAAGCTACTCTTGAATCCTACTCATATTTTCACTTAATTGGATTGTTTCAGTCAAAATGAAATTTCATCTTAGAAAACCCGAGCTCAGATTTAGCAATTAATCATTGTGCTAATTTTTTAAGTGTGAAGCATAAATAAGATATAAAATGGGAGTCATTTAAGAAAGAAATATTGATGCTAGCATATTCTCAAAACTTACTACCTTTCCTAAAATCCGTCACTCTTTTTGCAGACGATTAAGGATTATAATAGCAACAGTGTTAGACGTTATATGGTGTCCACACTTATCGTGGTACACTAGCTAATTTCTAAACCGTTAGAGATAAACATATAGTTCCAATTTGAAAAATGCTTTAAATGAAGGGAAGAATTAAATTTTATGTTTTTTGAGTCTATAAATATGTTTCTGAAAAGTTACGAATTCTAATTTTTCATACGGTCCCCCGGTCCAATCAGTCATATTTAGTAAGATATTCTTCACACAATAACATTTTAAACAAAAAAATGTTCCACTCTTCTGCGACTAAAGCTGACCGAGTTATTGAGCTTCGAATTTTGCTGACTTAGACCAATTTCCACAATTTCAATAGCCGTCTCGAATACTATCTGCGAATCAATGCGCAACACTTGCTCGAGGCCGCTGATTGGTTTAAAATTATGAAATTCAAAGTTCCATAACTCGGTCAGTTTTAGTCGAAGAAGAGTGGGACTTTTTTGTTTATAATAGACATAACATAGAGTTCAACAAAACGTTGCAACACATAATAACAAATAAGAAAGCAGTGATGGTCAAAAGCTGAATCACGTGACAGAAAAGAATTTAAGGGATTGTTAACATGAAAAAGCAGCAATTAATATCATGAAACAATAAAATAATGTTACAATAATGAAACTTGCAAAAATGGTAAGATAGTAAATTTCTATAATTATTTTTTAAAATCTTACTCTGCTTACTGTGGTAATGTTACTTGGTTCAACATATCAGAAACCAATTGTTAGAAGACAAATACAAATCGAGTGTGACCATGAAACCTTTCTCCTTCGAAGAGTTGATGAGTTTCTGGAATTTAATAAATTTAAGATCCATATTTTCAAACTAAATTTATAGATTGATCTCCAGAAGACTCCCTATTATGCAAATCTTCATACTTCTCCATAGGGGTAAAGAGGTGATTGTACATAATAAATTTAAGATCCATATTTTCCCACTAAATTTATAAAATAATCTCCAAATTTCTACATCCTGATCTTGATTGGTTGGTTGGTTGGTTGGGGTTTAATGGCGCAAGAGCCATTTTTGGCTAAACTGCGCCAATCAAATGGTAAAATTCAACACATTGGTGCTAAAATTTTAAAATTCAATGGAAATGTGAAAAGGAAATTGGTTGAAATGATCCAGATGTAAAAAAGCAAAAAACAAGTTAAAAGGACTAAATGCTCATAAAAAACCCAATGGTCTTTAAAAAATGAAAAATATTTGGATGGTATTTCTCACCCACCAAGTCCTGCAAGGTTAGAGACGGTGAATGAAAATGGTACTCACGATGAGATTTAAAAGAAGGACATTCAATTAAAATATGAGTGACAGAAAAATCTGTATGACATGTGGGACACACAGGTGCATCCTGATCTTGAAATACTCTCTAATTATAACAATGATGTTCAGCCGTCGAATTATGATTTTGTTCCTGATATCGTAGTATAGGATTATAGTTTGAAGGTTTGTTTCTGAGAAACCTCTTCAGCTTTGAAATGAATTATCTGAAACAAAGTTTCAAATTTCTCCACTAATCTCAAAATTCCGACTCAAAAATGTAACATTGGACTATGGAAAATTATATCTTATCTTTATTGTGAAATCACATATTGATGATAACTTGCGCTTTTAAAGGATTATATTATCCTAAAACTAGAACCTCATTATGATAGACGGTTAATGACTATGAAAAAACTGAGTTAGGCAAGGTTTGCGTGACTTGCAAAGTTCCATTAGGAGTTTTAAAAAAACTTTTTCTTTTCTCTTTTTTTAATCTTTATTTTAGAGCAATGAAAACAATTCCACTTCCTTCTTAAAATTACTTTTATTTATTAGATCCAGAAAGAAAACACTGGAACACTGGTATTAGAAAGGTGTGTTTGACAAAGGTGGAAAAAACTCTTACCGTCAAAAAAAAAGAAGAAAAAAGAAAAATCCCCATTTTTTTTCTGGAGAGAAACATTTTCTAAAATAAAAAGGTCTTCTGGAACACTCCGCTTTTTCCAGTTGATGCTGCTGGTCAGTATTTATTGTGGCCTCATTCTTGTCCAGGCTAAACATTGTTTTGGAGGTATTGTACTCGGCAGTGAAGGTTGTGACAGTTTCCGCGATAGATTTCTGCGACGAACAATGCAGCCGGATAATTGAATGTTTTTGGACTTTAAGAAAACTTTGAGACAGGAAGAAAAATATTTTCTCACTTTCTATAATCAGCCAGACTAAAGTAAAGCTTGATTGAGAAAACAAGTAATATAAAAAAAAATTAAAAGTCAATTCCTACTTAGGTCAACAAAGAAAAATTTTATTTTAGAAATTTTTTCTCCCATATAAAACTGAAATTAATTAATTCCATATTGTTACAAAGCTATAAACTCGTTTCCCTGAGATCCTAATCTTGGCGACAAACTTGGCGTCTTGGCGATAAATTTGGCGACCTTGGCGATAAATTTTGGCGATTTGGCGGCAAAGTTGCGAGGCTCTAATAAATAAAATTAATTAATTCAATTTAATTAATGAATTATTATTTGATAAAACTGTATTAACATCAAGTGTCATCGACTACAAGTTTTAAAAAATGTATTTGAACTTGAGTGGATGAATAAAAAGTATTTTATTAACGATTGAAAATTTGAACAAGATATATATAGGGAGAGTGTGAACTAATATTAGGAATTGAATAAGACTTGGGGTTTTAAAGATTTCAGATAAGAGCTTTTACAAATCAGTTCTGTTTCTAATAATTCAATTTCTTCTATGCAAGGATTTATAGCGAAGTACATAAATATTTACTTGCGGGAAGAGAATGTTTTAAATATTTTGAAATCAAATCTTAGTAACCTTCGGTCAGGCTAAGCTTCACATGCTAGCAGGTTCGGGTGCAACTCATCTGTGAGATTAGAAATTAAATTTTTGCTTTGACTTAAGGAAAGGTTTCTAAAACTGAACTCTTCATTCATGCAAGCTATATTTTCGTTTTTAAATAACTTTATTTGTATTTCCTTGGAATATCAACTCTCAAAATTTGAGTTAACATTCCAGCGGGCGCGCCTGCGCAAATTTTGCGACAAACGGGATTTTTCATGCCCTGTTCTCACATTTGGAGTCAAAACTGTCTGAAGGTCATTGCTATTCCTTCATACGACCCTTCTCTTCAAGATTAAATGGGTTTGTCCGAGTTTCGAGGTGATTTCATACTATTTTATGCCTCTGTCGTAAAAAATACGACGCGCGCCCGCTCGTGCAATTTGAAAATTTTTTCACGTTTTAGCGTTTCAGTTTGATAATTATGTATTCAATTAACATTACAGCGATTTAATATTTCGTTTTACATTGTCAAAAATATTTAATAAGCATCCCAATAATCCACCAAGCCGAAGAATTTTCTTGAAAAACCTCAGTTTTATGAAAACACCTCATTACTCGAGCCCAAAAAATCTGATCATCGCCATTTGGCATTACCATGTCTTTAAATCTAAATCATACATCACAAGATGACAAAGCAAGTGAACAGTAACCATTATTGAGAAAATGAGCTTGTGGTTTGTGTTTGAAAGAAATAAAACGATCATCAAAATCCATGAAATGCAGTAGGGGCAATATATAGTATACTTGTAAGCGTCACTCTCTAGAAAAAGTTCAATGTTTCGAATGGAAGGACAATCTCTGTAACTACATATGCTAAAAACATAACTAATGTCTTATTTTAGAGATAAAGGGCAACAACCGAAGTTACGAAAAATTATTAAATTATGTATGTTACTTTTCATATCATCGACTGATTGTACACAGAATTGCAACTTATCCACGCACGATTGAAGAATTCAAAGCAGAAGAATTGACAATGTAATATATTTTATTAAGAAATAAAACAATTTTCATTGTAACTTTAATTTCATTTTATTTCGTCATTTTTCCATACATTAATATTTCAGAGAAACAAAAGAGAATTTAGAGTAACTTCGAGGAAAAAAAGAGAATTGAGAGTAACTTCGAGAAACAAGAGTATCGAGAGTAACTTTGAGACCGAGTAAGAAAGAGAATCCTAGAAGCTTCGAGAAGCAAAAGAGAATCTCGAGAAACCGATAAACTTCGAGAAACAAAAGAGTCACGCGAGTAAAGTAGTCCTACGCCTTTAACATCAGCGGCTGTTTACCTCGAAAATTTTCGATTTTATGAAAAAAATATATATTATTCCCCAGTCTGTTCTGAACAATTTCAAACAATCCGCGTTAAAAAAATTTCCATAATTGTGAAAGTCATGAAGGAAAATATATCAGCTGTTCAACGTAAACAATGAAAAGAGCTATATCTCAAAATGTGTTTTTTTTAAAATTGCGCGCACAATATCTCAAGAACTATTGAATATTTTCACATAAAACCGTTAACGAATATGCATTTTACTATGTTCTACAAATTGAAACACAATTTATGTACATATTTTGTCCAAAGAAGTTTTTTGGGGGTTAAGAAAAGATGAAATTTGAACTATTTTTAACATTTTATTTTAAACTGGTATATAAAATAGAAATTAAATTTAAATGTTAATAAATTGTGGTTCAGTTTTTTAAACAGACTGTTTGGATTACTTAGATATCCAAAATATTGTGCTTAGACCAATATGGTATCCGTAATCATGCGCGCAAGGTGACTATCTCATTTTTGCTCCAAAAATTATACACATATTTATTACTCTCTCAAATAAATATGTGCTGTAAGGTTTCAGCCCAGTGATACCGGGATCTGATCAGAGATCAATAGACACAGAAATTCAGCACATCAAAATTTAATAAAGCTTCTCGATTAATGGCCTTTGTACAGGCCATATTTACAAATGATGTGTACATTCAAGAATTAAGTATAAGTCCCGGACAAAGATCGCGAGAGTCAACAATGTTCGTAACTGAACTTAGTCGCAGTTACCAAGGTGAGTTTACTCCAAATGCAATCAATGGTGAGTTCAGGAACTGTGAGAGTTCAATCAAGTTGCGACAACTCAGGGCGAGTTGTTTGGCACCAAGGATCGGTATATGCAATTGAGGTTCATCGAACGCTCAATCGATTTCAGTAATCTTCCACAGGGATTAAGATATCCAGGCTCTGGCTAAAAGTATACTCCGAATGAGTAAGAGATACCGGGGGTCGGTATCTGATAGCGAGATAATGCAAAACGCTCGCTAATTTCCAGCAATCCTCCAAAGGGATGCTATTATGCAATTCCGCAGCTCACCACAGGACCTAGCCTAGCCAAGGATTTGGCTAATTTTTCACGGGGTCAGAAAACGCCCCTTTAATCAAAGTTCAGATTTCGCAATCCCGCACCTCGGAGTAAAACCTCGTATATTCACTCTCCGCTCTCGTCTCCATCTCTCTCCGTCTTGCCTTCTTAAACCCCTACCTTCCAGACCTCAGAGGAGTGGCCGAAGTAAGAGATACCGGGGGTCGGTATTTGACAGCGAGGTTATACAAACCGCTGGCTAATTTCCAGCAATCCTCCAAAGTGATGCTATTATGCAATTCCGCAGCTCACCACAGGAGCTAGCCTAACCAAAGATTTGGCTTATTTTCCCCGGGGTCAAAAAACGTCCGTTTAATCAAAGTTCAGCTTTCGCAATCCAACACCTCGGAGTAAAACCCTGTGTGTTTATTCTCCTCTCTCGTCTCTCTTCTCTATCTCTCTCCGTCTTCCCTTCTTAAACCCCTACCTTCCAGACCTCAGAGGAGTGGCCGAAGAATTAAATCTCAGTGATTTTTCCGTGTGCCGAACAAATCATCCAACCGCAATCCAGCGCCCACCTTTCAGGCTCATCATTGGAAGCGGTCAAAATGCAAGTACTCCTTCCGTCGGCTTCCACATGTGTGGTCTAACAAACGATATCGCACCGTCCGTTTCGGAATCCCTCTGGATTTGCGTAAGACGGGTCCGTTTACGCTTCCCTCTTCAGATGCCTTAGGATGATGTGGCCCGTTGTCGTGGGAAACAGAGAAGGGGAGACCTCACAATACCAATATAAAGGTTTGAAAATGTGGGTATTAAAAGAGACTATTTTTATGAGTTTGTTTTATACTGAGTGAGTATGTGAATTGTATTGTTTCAGAGATATAATGTATCGACTTTGACAGTTTTTAGACCACTTTTTCGAGATTTAAGCGTCCTATGTCCCCTTAGAAACGATTTAAATAAAAAGGATTGCACCAACTCAAAAAACAAAGAATTTAACGCTTTGTGTGCTAAAGAAGGAACTGATTCGAACTTGGCGCTTGATACATTATCCAACTGGATTTGGCTAGTGCTTGAATTGGAGGGTTACCGGAAAACTGTCTGTGAATCCAAAATAAACAAACCAGTGAACACGTTTATGGATTTAGCGACATCACAACTGTGATAGTCACGAATATAAGGCTGCTTACTTATAGAATACAAATGGCGCATTTTATATGAACCTAATAACACAATTATTTGAATGCACATGCAGCCGTGTATTTAATCCCTTAAAAGTTGCGACCGTCATATTGACGTGCATCGAATTATCGCATTTTTAGGCTTAAAAACTAAAATTTAATTATTAATCTATCCTATTAAATTTCGAACGTCAACAGACGTATGTATGTATGTATGTCCTTCTATCTTCTCACGAACCACTGAATCCTGAAACTAGTCGTAAGTACCAAAAGATGGAAAATTATCCAAGAAATCCATTTCGACTATTTAAATTCCGAAATTGTAATTAGTTAAAATGATATTAATTAAAAACGTCAAAATGAATGAATTGACGTGCTGCCATCTATTGACAGAATGGTGAATTCATTCACGGCGGATTCTTTTTTCCCCTATTGTTAGTTTTCGCATCCGGTGTTTCATTTTTTATTTATTTAACGGAAGCTGGTATTTCTGTTTGAGCGAGCTTCTGTGTTTGGATTTATTAATAATGGAAAAAAATCGTTTTCATGCTTTTTTCTTTCTTTTTTTGTATTAAAGTGTTTAACTTCGTAACGTTTCTTAGGGAAAGTAAGTGACAATATTTGTTGATTGTAGAGAAAAACAGAGGCAGGGCATATGAAAATATATGGCTCCCAAGGTCTCACGTGATCTCACTTGTCTCCGCCCGGGAATATCCTATTATTCATGATAGCCCGTGCAACTCCGGGCCACACAGCTAGATAGCTTTATAATTTGAAACAAAAATTGCGTAGAATCCATAAGCATCTCAAGTAATCTATGCCTTTTTAGATGAAAGGAAACGAGAGTCCTTTCTAAAACAGGAGGGTTCATCTTATTAGATAGCAAAAAATGCGAGACTTAAAGAGTTAATAAAGTCTAAAAGGTAATTTTAGCTGCTGTTTTCAGCTCCTTTTTATCCTCGTGTGTTGTGCTTGTTTGTATTTCTCCTGTAATATTAAGCGGTTGAGAGTTATGATTCGTTGCAAATTATTACATGTGAGGATTGTCATTCTGAATAGTTTTTTAGTTGTAGAGAAGAAATTGATTAGGAAAAATGTTTGTAAAAAAGATAGTCACAAATCTGAAATAAGGTATCAAATAACTGTTAGCATGAGATGTAGTAATGAAGATAAATCATTCTTCAAAAATTAACCTGATGAAAAGAAATCATTCTTCAAAAATTAATCTAAAGAAAAGAAATCATTCTTCAAAAATTAATTTGATGAATAGAAATCATTCTTCAAAAATTAATCTGATGAAAAGAAATCATTCTTCAAAAATTAATTTGATGAAAAGCAATCATTCTTCAAAAATTAATTTGATGAAAAGGAATCATCTTCAAAAATTAATCTGACGAAAGGAAATCATCTTGCATGTCATTCATCGTTATTTTTTTAACATGCAAATCTGAAGTAACTAACGTATCAAATTTTTGTTATCTTAATATGTTGGAATGAATAGGATTTTAATAAGTTTGTTCATTCTAGAATATCGACCGAAATTTCGTATCGTTTTATTGCCAATAAAACATATTTCTGATGCATTTTCTGAAAATGAAAAACAAGACAGGAGGACAAGAGGTTTTAACTGAGAGCATCAGCTTGGTATTTCTTCATCCATAATCTACAAAATAATATGCTCCGGCTTTTCGTTTTACTTCGAAAATATCTCTTATATAATAACTTTATATATAAATATAAGTGTCATCTCCAAGGAATCAAATGTAAAAAAGCTAATTTCTAAATATTTGTTTTAGTTATGCAATGAAGCTCGTTGAAACTATTTTCCATTTTATCAATGCAAAAAATTAAGACATTATTACTAAATTCTGAATAAAAGTTTCGTTATAATTAGTATTAAAAATATTTGTAAAAACTACCATGCAAACAAAGAGAAAAAGGGAATTTTATTCTGAAAAAATTTTCCAAATTTATCGCAAATAGTGAATAAATATTTTAATATCTTGCATCCTTTTTTCTGCACCGCAAAACGCTAAGATTTCACCTAAAAATTGCTTGAATTGCAAACGCTACGGATCCGTATCTCGGCGCCTGATCAGTTCTATTCAGAGCGAAAAACACTAAAAAAGGTTAAATCCGTGGAAATCTTTATATAGGCGAAAATGGTTATATATATACTCCAGTGATTTTGTGAATATTTTGAAATGTTTTTCTGCGGTTAAAGAAATTTCTCAGTTTTTTTACTGTTATTTTTTCTTTCTTCAAACAAAGACATTCCAGACTGAATAGATCCAGACACTTTCAAAAATAAACACTGATCAACCGGAAACCCAGACGCCGGACTTGAGAAGGTAAAATATACTTGAATGAAGATAAGTCACAGTATATAGGCGTGCATATTTGTATACACATTTTTTCCTATATGTTCTTCGATCGATACTTATTTTTAGAATAAAATGTATTTTGAGGTCATATCAATGACAAAGCTTAAAAATGTATTCATTGCATTAAAATATTTGTCCATTTTTTATTTTCTTCTGATAAAGTAGTTTAAAAAGCATGCAAAAAATGCTGTCATGTTTAGTTGTACTAGCATCCCGTTTTACAGCAGAACGAGGGCTATTTTTGGGATGCAGCTCATCATTTTGAGTCCTGATCAAATGACGAGGACGACATCTGAACTGGCGACCCCCTCCAATCCTCTCCCCCGGAAGGACATTTGAGCCCTCCCCGCACTTATTTTTTAGCTTGCAAAAAGCCCACATACATGTAAAGATTGTGTTTTTCCATGCATAACTTTCTCTTAAAATTTAATCACTTAAGTTATAGTTTGAATCCTTTCTATGTTATTTTCCCACACTGCCGAACAAGCTCATTTGAATAAACACTAAGTCATCAGAAAGATATCGGCAGATAAGATCACGAGCTCACTCCGTGCTTATCACGTGATGCGTAGGTGTAGATCTCCATTAAAACCGAGTGTAATGCTTTAATCCAAGGAGATGGCTTATTGAAATTAAGAAGAACAGACATGATGTAGGTCGAGAGGAGCGTAACGAGCTACGGGGTTCTCTACCCTGATAGCACGGCGGCGATGGGTGATGGCTAATCTTTTAAACGTATTGTAAGTTGATATTTTTGTAAGTACAACATAGCGCTAACTAAGTGACTAATAATGTCTACACCCTAAATATATCTCTTGTCAGGTATGTAAATACCTCATCTGTGTAAATACCTTTCGCGTATATGTTTTTATTTAATAAACTTAATTAGTTCTGAACTGAGTTCTATTCAACTGTCTTCTTGTGTACATGTGTACACCACTAGGTACACAAGTTAGATAATTTTCCAAAACTTTTGGTTGCTACAGCCGGGATTATTTCCCCTGCAACCATTTCCTCAAATTTTGTGGAAATGGTTGAGAGTAAGATAATTTCCACAAATTTTGGATCTTCAGCCTTTATCTTTAAAGATTAAGATGCAATTTTAAACATACATGACCGAATTTCAGTGCAATCGAGTTTTGAACCTGGAACCCACTGACCCCAAAGCAGAGACTTCACCACAAGACCAAAAAAGTGCTGTCATCTATGTTGATTACATATCACTAAATCATTCTTGAAAAGAAAACAATTACGAGCAAGATACTGGCTTCGAATGTTGCCAGTATAGTTTCCTTAACTCTTTTTACATTGATGATACTTGAAAGTGCCGTTTTAACCTCTTAATCCTCATTCCCATTAATCTTCGTGCCGTGAGTAGTATAGATGAAGATGGACTTTATTAAAAAAGAAAAAAAAGATATTACACAGCATTATACATCAATGAAAGGAGACAGATTACATAGTATATGAAGGCGATAACGAAGAAACTGGCCGCAGCCCACACGAAATAGTGCCTAGGGTCTGAAACAAGCCAGTAGGATGGAATAGAGAAGAGATTATGTTCGTTACAGGACACGGGCCCTTCCCTTCATACCTTCATTGCTTCAATCTTCGAACACATGACAACTGCTCGTGCGGAAAAAAGTAGAGATCCAATGCACTATGCCACAAAATGTCCGTCTACCCTCC